>RJWM01041827.1:0-14676 GCA_004363535.1 Dasyprocta punctata | reverse complement strand
AGGGTCTATTCACCAAGAAGACAAGACTAGTCCTAAATGTATAGCTTTAAAATACATGAACAAAAAGCTATATGTAACTACATACAACCCAACGACAGCATAACACAAATTCATCTGAAATTGCCATCTGAAAAAAAAAATTCTGACTTCATAAATTTTATAATTTAGTGAGAAAAATATAAAATATAAGGGATAGTGACACACGATATCTAGGTAAGTAAGACAGCCTAAGAGGACAAGGGAAAGGAAGTTTTAGTTAGGGTCATGGGAGAAGGTTTTTCTGAGGAGGTGGCGTTTGACAGAGATGTGGATGAAGTGGGAGAGGAAGTCACTGGAAGAGAAGCATTCAAAGATCCTGAAGTATAATTGAGGTGAGGTATTCAGGAAACAGTAAGCGAGAGAGGATACATAAGGCAGAATAGGAGGGGATGAGGCTACGGAGAGACGAAAGAAACAGTGTACAATGGATTTTGTAAGCTGCTCCTTCATTAACTGTGCCACAGTAATCAGAAATAAAAGTTCTTGGTAAGGAATAAAAAAACCCCGAAATTCCCCGAGTATTCTAGGGGTCCCTGGAGTGTTCTGAGTGGTGATTTCCATGGTTTGATTTATTTTAACAGTATTTTTCTGGCTGCTGTATGAGACAGAGCAATGACAGCATGGAAACCAGTGACGAAGGACTTAGATCACAGGGTTGACAACAGAGATCACAGTAACTGGCCTCCAAACACAGAGTTAACTAATGTAAAGAAATAAGAAAGTCCGCACTGACTTGGAATGACCTACTAAATGCGCAATGACAGAGCTATTAACTAAGGTGAGGAGTACTCAAGGGGAAACTTACTTAGGGTTGGGAGGAGGTGAAATAAACAGTTCTGTGCTAACAATTTTTACATCTATGTTCATGAGCTTTATCAGGTAGCTTGTAGTTTTTCTGTGTTTGTAGGATTTCAGTATTGGGGTAATGCTGATCTCAAAAGCTGAGATGATATGTGTCTTCATTGTTCTTGAAGTCTATGAAGAACTGGTTTTTTCCTAAAATGCTTGGAATAATTTACTACTGAAAACACTCACGCTAGGAGTTTTCTTTGTAGGGTGTGTGTGTGTGTGTGTGTGTGTGTGTGTCTTTTTCGAGACAGGGTGTCGCTATGCAGTTTAAACTGATCTTGAGCTCACTTTATGTAGCCCAGGCTGGTCCTGAACTTGCAATGATTCTCCTGCCTCAGCCTCCCGAGTGCTGGGATTACAGGTGTGCGTAATCCAAGCCTGGCTTGTAGTAAATTTTTAAACTAAAATTCAATTTCCTTCACAGATACTGGGTTATACACATTATTTATGTCTTTGAGATTTGGTAGGAGTTTTCAGGAAGTATGTCCACTTCATCTAAGCTGTTGAATAGGCATAAAGCTGTTGATCATAGTCCCTTTTCATCAGCTTGGCAAGTTACTCGATCAGTAGTGATTTTCTTCTCTCATTTTTAATGTTGGAAATTTGTTTCTTATCTCTTTTCACTTGATTAGTCTAAACAACACCTTTTCAAAGTAAAGTGTTCAAAACCTTGTCCAAAATAATGTCCAAAATTCTCCAAAAACTTGTTTTTCCTTTCATTAATTTCCTTTACTTTTGGTAGTTTTCTATTTCATTGATTTCCACACTATTTTTATTATTGCCTCTCTGTGTATGCTTTAGGCATCATTTGTTCTTCTTTTAGTATTTTAAGGTAAAAGCTAAGATCATTGACACAGAATGTTTTACACACAGGTGTTACATAGTTACAAATTTCCATCTAATTTAGGTATATCACATTTTAATATATATCACTCATCACTTAATTCAAAATACTAATGATTTTGAATTCTATTAGATTTTGATTTCTATTAAATCCATGAGTTATTTATATAAATGTTATGTCCAATATTTGGGGATTTTTCAAATACCTGGTACTAATTTCTTATTTAATTTCAGATAACCCAATTTATATCATCAAGTTCCTTTTTAATTACTTATTCTGAATCAAGCACTGTGGTGTAGGGCCTCTCCAAGCACTGGACCAGGAACTGGAGACTGGCATAGGCAATAGAGTGAGACCCTATCTCCAAACAAACAAACAAACAAACAAATAATTAGCTGTTTTATGACTCATCACATGAGGTTTCTCAGTACATGTTCTGTAGTCATCAACCCTTCTGCCGATGGGACAAAATACTTGACTCCCGTGACTTAAAGGAGGAGAGGCTGATGTGGCTTAGACCATCATCCGCTGGCTCCAAGGCAGGAGTGCCCTGGGGGAAGAGGCCTGCTCAACCTGTGGTAGCCAGGAAGTGGAGACCGGAGGAAGGAGCGAGACATATACCCGCCAGGGGCGGGTCTGCGGGACCAACTCCTCCACCTCCTGACAGCATTTTCAACTAGAAGCTCATCGAGAGACTAATCCATGGTTGGGCACAGCACTTCCATGATCCAATCACCTTTCAGAAGTCCCACTTCTGAGCCCACGAGGCTTCTGGAGGACATTTTATACCTAAACTATAACATGCGCCTGGTGGTCTTGAAAAGAACATACATTTTGCTCTTTTAAGTATTCTATAAATATCAATTAGGTCAACAGGATTGTTCTATCAATTAATCAAAAGAAGCCATTAAAGCTCCACACAATTGTGGATTTATTTCTCCTTGTTTTATCAAAGAGTTCTTTTATACAGTAAAAAGATGTTGAGAGTTGCTTTGTTCTCTTGGATGAATTAACACCATTAGATTATAAATTACCCACTGTTATGGCTTATGTTTAGATGGTCCCCCAAAGCCTCATGTGGTCACAGGTGGACCTTTTTCAAAGTGGCTGGATCCAGAGCATGTGACTGATTCATGGTGCAATGCTAGGATTATGGGTGCCAGGATTCAGGGTGTGAGTACTATCCACCCTAAGGGCAGGTACCCTGGATACAATATAAGGGGCAGAAAGAAGCCACTGTTTGCTTGTTGCTGGTCTCTTGCTTTTGCTTGTCTTCTACCTGCCATGAACTATTTACCCTCTGCAATGTCCCTCAGCCATGCCACCCTGCCTTGGAGCCAGCCAACGATGGACTGAAAGCTCTATGAACTGTTTGCCAAATAAACCTTTACACTTGGGTGTGAGGTATTTTGTCTCAGCAACAAGAAAAGTAACTAAAACACCTTCTTTAGTCTGGATGTGGTAGACAATTAGAATTGTGCATGGTACTTATGATTCCTGTCCCATGATGTATATACATTGTATAGTACTCTCTCCCTGTAAGGGTGAGTATGACAGTCACTTCCCACGAGTGGGTTAAGTTTGATGGAAAAGGGATTTGTGGACATAAATAAGGTCTTTAATCTGTGAATCTGTGAGGATCAAAAGGGAAATTATTCTGGGTAGGCTTTACTTCATCAGGGGATCTCTTCAATGAGTTAAGAAGCAGTAAATATTCTCCTGGTCTTCAAGAAGTAGTTGTATGTGTGTGTGGCATCAGGGTGGCCTCCAAGGGCTAACAGTCCTCAGCAGGCAGCTGGAAGGAAAACAGGGACTTTGGTCTCACAGCCGCAGGAACTAAATTCCCCAGCCAATGGGCTTGGAAGATGAGATTCCATCTCCCACAACCCCCAACTTTGATCTCGGCCTCGTGAGGTCCTGAACAGAAGAGTTAACTAGTATCTGAACTCTTGACCCCAGAATCTGTGAGATAATGAATGTGCTGTATGAAGTCAGTCTGCGGCTTCCCAGCACTGAGAAGGTGGAGGCAGGAGAAACGCCATGAGTTCAAGGCCAGCCTGGACTACACAGTAAGTTTCAGACTAGCCTGAACTACACAGTGAGACTCTGTCTCAAAAAAAAAACCAAAACAAAACGAAAACAAAACAGACAAAAAAAACTGTAACTTTCTTTAAAGTATGCTTTCATATTAAGACAGTCATGTAAACTATAGTTTGTGTTAGCAATTTTGTATAGCTTTTGTTTAGTTTTACAGTGTGAGAGATTGAACCCAGAGCCTTGGGCATGCTAGGCAAGTGCTCTAGCACTGAGCTACAACTCCAATGCCTTTAATTTTATTTTAAGGATGAATCCACTAAGTTGCCCAGGTGGCCCAAGAGCTTCTTTCCTTTTGGATGCTTCTAAGATTCTCTTCATCACTGATGTGATCTCCTGCCTCAGCTTCCCAAGTAGCTGAGATTACATGTATGCCTCACCACACTTGGCAGCATGGTATATATCTTTTTATTTTTAATTTTTTTATTTTAAAGAGAATAAAACCAAACAAAATAAAACAGAATAGAGCCAATCAAAACAAAACAGTGAATGTGATACAGAACTTCAAAACAAGATAATAGGAAATCAACAATGGCTACCATAATGCCTCTTGTTATCTTCAAAGTAGCTGCCTATACCATCACACACAGTAAAATCAAACAAAACAGAATAAAATCAATCAAAACGAAAACAATGAAAGCAACACAGGGCTTCAAAATAAGAAAATAGGAAATTGATAATGGCTACCACTTTCCCTTTTTAGACATTTCCTCCCCTTTCACTTTCACAATATCTACTGTACATTTTAGATCCCACTAACTCCTTCAGTAGTATATATCTTTTTGTATTCTTTTTGTATTCTACCATTAACCTATGTGTGACTACACATTTAAAGTGAAATTTTTATAGGTAGTATAGTTAGATCTTGATTTTTTAAACCTAATCTCATTTGGATGTTTAGTTCATTTACATTTAATAGGCTTAGTTATATGAACCAATTTGATTTTGCTATTTGTTTTCTATTTGTCTCATCTTTGTTTCTGTTTCCCTTTTTCCTGACACTTTCAAATCCAGCATTTTCACAATTACATTTTACCTCCTATGTAACAACAGTTGTGTAACTTTAACAGTTGTTTGTAAATACATAGCATGTTTCTAAAATACCATGAAGTGAGTTACCTGAAATGATGAATCATTTTGCTCTATTCTACTTACCTATCACAATTCTTCCATTTCTCCCTCTAGGCCTTTGTATTACTGTTACACATTTTTATTTGCATATATGTTATAAACTCCACAACATGTTAATTATTAAACATGAGTTATCTTTTAAAGTATTTTATAAGAAAAAATGTTAATGTTTATCCATGTAGTCACCATTTCCATTCTCTTCCTTAGTATTTATTCAGATTATTTTCTGCCCAAAGACCTTCTTTCTAACTTTCTTGTAATGAAGGTCTACTGCCGCTTAAGTCCTTAAAGTTTTGTAGGTCTGAAAAAGCATTTCACTACTTCTGTTTGTGAAAGATACTTTCACTGTATATGAAACACTAGGTTGATTCCTTTTCTTTCAATGCTCTGTAAAGATCTTGTTCCACTGCTTTTTGGCTTGCAATGATTATTGAGGAAGTCTGATGTCTTACATTTGTGTGTAATGTTTCTTTCTGGATGCTTCAAAAATTTTCTCCATTATTCATTTTAAGTAATTTAATTTTGATGTATGCGCCTTGGTATTTTTCCCGTGGTTCTTGTTCTTGGTATTTATTGAGCTTTTTGGACATGTGGATTAACATTTTCATCATATTTAGACAAACTTTCTTCTTCCATTTTCTCTTTGAATATTCTTTTTGTCCTTTCTGAAAATTGTGGTTTCTCTCATATTGTGTTGCTTTAAGCTATACCACAGTTCACTGATTTAAAAAAAAACAAAAAACCAAAAAACCAAAAAAGAACAGTTTCTATGGTTGTTTTCAGATTCTTTTGTAATGTCTAATCTTCTGTCAACTTCATATTTCTAAAGTTCTGTATTTCTGATCTTGTACATTGTAGGTTGTTTTTTTTTTAATTTTGTTTTCTTTTTGTTTGTTTGAGACAGGGTCTTGCCATGCAACCCTGGTTGGCCTAGAATTTGTGATCCTCCTGTCTCAGCCTCTTGAATGCTGGGGTTGTAGGCATGTACCATGTTATCATGCTTGCCTCAGATACTGTAGTTTTAATTTGCAGATATTAGATTTGGGTTTCTTAAATATTTTACAAGTCTTTACTTACCCAGTCTTTTCTTTAGCTTAACATGTGAACTACAGATACAGTGTATCTGTCTTCTAAATTTATTTGCGTACTTCTTGGTTTCAAAAGTTTGCATTTTTGAGTTTTATTGGCTTAGTAATTTTTTATAGGATTCAGACACTGCAAATTTCTCTTTTGATATTTGTGTGTGTGTGTGTGTGTATATATATATATATATATATATATATACATACATACATATATATATAAATTTTTTTTTTTTTTTGAGACAGAGCCTTACTATGTAGTTCAGGCTGGTCTTAAAATTACTCTGTAGCCCTGGCCAGTCTCATAATTGCTATCATCCTGTTTAGTCTCCTGAGTGCTGGGATTAAGGCATGTACCACCACACTCAGCCATGGTATTTCTATAAATATCCTTGATCTTTGTTTTGAGATGTAGTTATGTATACACAATTTGAACCTCTCAGGCCTTGCTTTTCTTTGTTAAATGGGACCAAAACAACCTTTAGTGCAGGTGTATATATATGTTATGGGTTTAAAACCAGCATTGGATACCAAGCAGCCAATTGTGAATTTAGAACAGCCTTTATTTAGCCAAGCCCGGCAGCCAAACTGCCTGCTCCACACAGAGGGAGATGGCAGAACTGTGCAGACCCCTTCCAGCAGGCAGAATTTAAAGCAAAAAATGACATCTTGGTTATTCTTGGCTAAATCTAGAACATAGACTTCCATCTGTAACTGACTGTGAACAATACAAAGAACTTGGTTTAGCAAATACATTGTTTTAACATACGTATGTTCTTTCAGGGGCAAACTGACCTCACTGTACTTCCTCTTAATCACTTTTCCCATCCTGGGGTGATCTGGGGGTTAACTTTATGGAATTCTCCTATGTGAATTATCACTACATACATATATACATCTTTTTTTTAAAAAATCCATTTTATTTCAATGAAAAAAAGAAAAAAACCCCTAAAACTAAAATAAATTTCAAAACATGTCATCAGGGGGGCAACAATGGTACATACATTGCACATTGTCATCCCCAAATCATTCATCCGGGGCATAAGACATCTGCTTACAATTGTCTGAAAAATATAACACAAATCTTTCTCTTTAGTGAATTCAGAGAAATTAGTAGTACAACTATCTTAACTATTTTTTTGTATACATATACACACACATATACATATGTAGTTACTGTCAGCTTCTCACACCAGTGAGACAGTATGTTTACACGTGTGTCTTATTTATTTCACTAATGAGTATGGTCTCCAGTTGTATTCATTTACCTATGAAAGTCTCCAGTTTATCCTTCTTTATGGCTGAATTGTACTCCATTGTGTAAGAATACCACATCTTTTTTATCCATCCCTCAGTGGATGGGCATTTAGATTGTTTCCAAGATCTGGCTATTACTGCAGGGTGTATTTTACCACACTAATAACTGAGTATTCTGCCAAAATGTCCTGTGAATTATGAAATTTTTCACTCTCTTGGTAAGGATAGGATACATTCTGGGCCTTGTATATGGTCCAGGGGTTAATCCTTATAACTATAAATGCTTTCACTCTATCTTGTTCTGGTCTCAGGTACTCTATTCGCACGCCTGCCCTGACCAGGACTCCGCTGCGTGGCTCAGCAGAATCCTCTGAACCTCTCTGGAGCCCACGGTGAAGCTCTCGCCTCTGACGTTCTTTTTACAAATGCCAGCCACCTCAGCCTCCGAAATTCCCAGCTCCAATGCCATCTCTATCAGTGTCTGTCTGTTGTTCCTCAGTTGGAGAAGTGACCTGAAGCTCTCTCTAGGAAGTAAACTGGACAATTATAGGCTCACCTTGCTTATTTTCTGTCTCTTGGGGATCATCCTCTCTCACTGACTAGTAAACTATCTTGAAAACCTTGTTGCATATATTTTCTAAGATTATTTTTTAAAGTTCTTTTAAGTCTGAGGGGCAAGTCAAGTCCCTATTAATCCATGGTGGCAGGAAGTGAATCTTAAGTCCTTTTTCAGGTAAGTTCAATTGAAATTATCTACTGGAACCCAAGTAAAAAGTGTTACGCAGGTACTTGGGTTGCTTGAGTGTAGAGCTCAAGAACATACCAGGGACCCAGTTGTAAATTTATGAGTACAGAAAAGATAGAATTTAAAGCTACAGAGCTGGATGAATCATTTTTAAAAGAGTTAGCAAACTATGCCTCTGGGGGCAAATGTGGCTCTGTCTGAAGATTTTGTGAGTAAAATTTTTGTGTAAAAATTTATTGGAACACGGTCATGTCCATTTGTTTACACTAAGGCTGCTTTTTCACTACAAACAGCAGAGTTGAGTATTGACAAGCATAAATATTTATTATCTGGCTCTTCATAGACAAAGATTGTTCCCGATCCAAAGAATGAATATAAGTTACAACAGCAGCAAGCACTGAACTGTGTGGAACTCCTGAATCTGGGAGCCCAACAGGAGAAAAGAAATCAGGAAGTATGCAACATTGAAGACTTAGTTTGAAAAAGGGGAGAAGGAAGGGAGATATGGAAAAAAGATATACAGGTTAGAGAAATTTTCTCAAAACAGGAGTTATAAATTATAGTGCACTTTCACCCCCATATTGAGGATCAAACTTGGGCTCTTGCACATGCTAACCATATGCCCCACCACTAAGCTACACCCCTAGCCCTAGAACATATTTTTATGTTGGTGAATATGACTGAGTAGAGACAAAACAGAGGATGAGGAATAGGATGGGACAGCTGCAGACACTGAAGAAACAGAGAAGCAAATGAGACAAGGTCAGCCAATAGATGTCCCAGTTAAAATAAGCAGGACACATGGCGACATTGTCTTTTTTTGTCTCCTTACATTATTGGCTGGACTGGGTGTGGCTACTGAAGTTGCAGTGAGAATACACAAGCACTTCAGGATTGTGATGGTACATTTCACAGAGGAAAAACACATAGTGTGGCTACGCAGCTATTTCACTATGCGACTGACAATTTAAAAATGAAACTACGTGGTATCTATATAAAGAATTCTAGTTGATTTTCCCTATTGGTACAATACTGGGAAATGGTGAAATTTATATTCCAGTACTGAAGAGTTTACATAATCTGTAATAAAATTAAATTATGTCCGAATTATTAGAATTTGGCTACCAATCTGTAAGTTCAACTACATTAGTAAGTTCAAAGAGTGAATGCCTAAGAATTGAAATAATCTTTTCTAACACTATGTTAATAGGAAATGTGTTTCAAGGTTTTTAATAAAAAAAAACTATAAAATCATTTGGAACTTAGTTTTAATTGAAGGATGGTTAACTTACCAATCCTCATCAGCTAAAAGCCTCAGGGCTTCTGTCAGTGCCACTTCAGGTTTGGAAAATGGCCGGAGCTCCAATGAATCCATTATTTCCGGACTGTGAGTGACAGAAGACATCCTTTCTTTATGCTGTGGAATGGCCCCAGGAGATGCTTCGCCTAAAACAAAACATGTTAAAACGCAGCATGAGAAACCTGACACAAAGATAAATGGTATTCTGACTACAGATGGTCTAAATATTTCTTGTAGAACCTAGTAGTACAAGCTTATTCTTCAAAAACATTGTAATACCCAGAAATAAGCTACTTAAATTTTTTTTGAATTTTTATTTTTTTATTTAAGAGAAAATGGACACAGAAAAGAAAAACAAAAAGCAAAAGAGACAAACAAACAACAACAACAACAACAAATCTAATACAATAACATTATAGGTTTACAAAGTGAGATGATTGGAATTTGACAGTGGTTGTAATACTGCATATCGTTACCTTCAAAGGGGTTGTTCAGATTAACAGATATAGACATGTAAAATGATCTAATCATATGAGTATTAACTGTTCTTTTTCAATAACTAATGCATTTAGTAGCATACTCATTTTAACTATCTTATGTATACCTATATGCAAATTTATGTCTTTTTCCTTATCCCTTCCTTCTTTCCTCCTTTCCCCTTATAATACCTCTTGTTATCTTCAAAATAATTGCCCATACCATAGGGCACAATACAATCAAACAAAATAGTACAGGATAAAACCAATGAAAAACAAAACAATGGAAGCAATACACAGCAAAACAACACTGATTACTATAATGCCTCATGTTATCTTCTAAGCAGTTGCTTATATCATCAGTCATAATATAATCAAACAAACCAAAATAGGATAAAATCACTCAAAACAAAACAATGAAAGCAATATAGGGTTTTAAAACAAGGTGATCAGTTATCAATAATGGCTAGCATAATGTGTTTTGTTATCTTTGAAATAGCTTTCTATGCCATCAAATATAATAAAATTAGGCTAACCAAAATAAAATAAAGATCAAACTAAATAGCTCAATGAAAACAATACAGGACTCAAATCCCAATGATAGATTAACAATGGCCACTGCCTTCCCTTTTTAGACACTTCTTCCCCTTTTATTTTTACAATATGTATTGTGTATTTTGAATCCTACTAACTCCTTTAGGTTTTTTTTTTTGGTAGTAGGGAGATAACATGATGCTCACCCATGTGGCTCTGGGCCATTTCATCCATGAACATGAGCTTAAGTTGTATCCATTTACCTACAAGAGCCTTGAGGTTATTTTTCTTTATAGCTGAGTAGCTTTCCATTGGATAAAACTGCCATAACTTTCTTGTCCACTATGTAGTTAATGGGCAAGCTACCCCCACTTCTTTCTGGTTCCCCGTCACATACAGCATTGTTCTCTCCCCTTTGACTTTCAGTCTATGAATCCCCTTTCGAATTTAACGCGTTTCTTGTATAAAGCATATTGGTGGATCGTATCTCCTGATCCACTCTGTGTTTCTTTCCGTTGGTGGACTGAGGCCATCCACATTAATGATTAACGCCAACATGCACTGCCTCGTCTCTGCCACGCCACTTTCCTGCAGTTGGCTGCCCACTTTTCCTCTCTACTCGATTGTCTGCCCCACTAGGCGATATCCCTCTGCCACTGTTTTTGGAGCTGTGGTCTATTTTTATCTCTCTAAAATGTCCTTCAGTATTCTTTGTAGGGTTGGCTTGGTTGTCATAAATTCCTTCAGTTGTTCTTTGTCGTGGAAGTATCTTGCTTCTCTGTTAATTTTGAAAGATAGTTTTGCAGGGTACATCAATCTGGGTTGGAAGTTGTTTTCTTTCAGGGCTTGAAATTCTTCACTCCAAGCTCTTCTTGACCTGATGGTTTGTGTTGAGAAGTCTGTCGTGATTCTGATAGGTTTTCCTTTGTAGGTGATCTGTTTCTTTTCTCTCAACAGCTTTTAATATTCTGTTCTTGTGCTGAATTTCTGGGATCTTGATTATTATATGTCTGGGTGTAGATTTATTTTGGTTATGGTTAGCTGGAGTTCTATATGCTTCACTTATCTGAAAGTCACTTCCTTTTCCCATGCTTGGGAAAATTTTCTAAAATTATTTCTGTAAATAGGCTTTTAATTTCATTTGTACTGACCCCTGCTTTTTCACTCACACTTTTTATTCTTAAGTTATGTTTCTTTGGGTTGTCTTGCAGCCGTTCTATTGTTACTTTCAGGTTCCTTGCTATTTTTAAGAGAACTTTCCTTTCATGATCACAAGCTGCAAACCTGTCCTCAAGGTCTGAAAATCTATCTTCAGTTTCTTTCAAGTGGTTTTGCCAACTTTCATTGGAGTTTTTGATTTCCTGGTTATCTCTTTGAATCTGTTTCATGTATTCTAAATCTTTTTTGTATTGTTCATTCAAGGTTTCCCCCATTTTCCTATACTCCATTTTTTTCATCTATGTCTCCTTTACAGTTGCCTAGCAGTTCTTTTATTATGTTTTTCATTTCTTCTTTTAGTTGAGTTAGTATTTCTGTTCTAATTTCTTTTATAGCCTCATGAAGTTGTTTCTTTACTTCAGTTGCCATCACCTCAGAAACTTCAGTTGTGGGACTCCTGATCTTTTCTGCGTTTGCATCTCCTGGACTTGCGCTGCTTGAAATGGAGGCCAGAGACTGCCTTTTGTGTCTCTGTCTTGACATATTCTTGGGTTCTTCTGGGCAAATGGGTACTGGGGACCCAGGCATTCCTCTCACTGGCTGTAATTTCTCTGAAGTGAGACTGGTTCTTCTAGCCAGTGCTGATTATGGATATCAGATGGTTGTCACTGGGGGTGCTGTTAAGGTGCTATCCTCTGCCTTTCCCCTGCCCGTCTTGGCTCCCCGATGGCTGGTACAGTGCACTCAAGGGCGGGGCTGCCGCCCACGAACCTGGTCCAGTGGGACAGTTGGTCACCCATGGACTCTCCACCACCACCTCTGGAGCACACGCAGAGCTGCCATCTCCAGACCGAGCCCAGGATGCACACAGGGGGCAGGGCTCAGCCTGAGCAACCTCCACAGGTCTTCGCCCAGCCAGGAGTCCCCAGCCCAACTCCAAGATGTCTCCCAGCCAATCTCTTTCTCTGGTGGGAGGGTGAAGACTTCTGCATGTTCACCATTGGCCAGTTCAGTTCTCTGGGTCTGCTCCCCGTCCACTGCCACGCTCCTCCAATGCTGCCTCTGTCGGCAGAGGCCTCCAGGTTCACCGCCGCCGCTGCAGCACCTTGATCATGCATCCCCAGGTTCCACACAGTAGGTCCAGCTCTGGGCAGAGGCACTGCCAGCTACCACCTTTTTTGTTTAAGTGTTTCTTTTTACTCTTTCTGTGGGCTTCAGTTCTCACTTTAGATTCTTCCTGGGTCCAGAGGACCCACTTCCTTCCTTCTTGTCTTCCCCATGTTGCTAAATTCAGGCATCTGGATGGTATCTCTCAGGGAGGCTGTTTACTCTGCTGCTTACTGTTCTGCCATCTTGTTTTTCCCCTTAAATTTTTATTTTATTGAAAAATTAATAAATTTCACATAATATAAATATATGTTTGTATACTCAGTCATGAGTCATGAAGTGGCTTTAAGAGCTGAAAGAATATGACCTCATTTGTAAAAGTGTATGGATAAATACCCATTTTACTGTAAAACGAACAATTCTAAAAAACGAAGCATGTATAACAGAATTCCAGTTGCTTTCCCTTATTAGGTAATATTCCCGGTCTCTTACAAATCCTTAGATCATGCATCGTAACATGAACATTGTTTCTTCTACAGTCACGGATGAAGCGTTTTCCAGATGTGAAGCACTGCCCTAGACGTGCGTGTGAGTGCTCACGGGAAGGTCCTGAGAGCACCTCACAAGGCAAGAGGAGCGGGGAGGTGTCAGAAAGGAAAAGGTCAAACGAGGATGGGCTGTCCTAAGTGGGTAAAAACTTACAGGTTCTTTTTTCATGTTAAAAGATATTTTTAAGAAGGCAGTATCAGGCACTAGAAAATGAATGTCTTTTATTAACTGCATTTGGGAGAAAACCTTACATGACATTTCAGATATAAAAAATTTTACTTGATGTTGTATATATATCACATATTTAAAAGCTTGTACTAGTCATTTAAAATTCAAAGCTAAGCCGGGCGTGGTGGCGCACGCCTTTAATCCCAGCACTCGGGAGGCTGAGGTAGGCGGAGCATTGTGGGTTCGAGGCCGGCTTGGGCTACAACGCGAGCACAAGGCCGGCCTGAGCTACATAGTGCGACCCTGCCTCAAAAAAAAAAAAAATCCGGGCCGGGAGTTTGGCTCAGTGCCTTAAGCGCCTGCCCTGGCAGGTGTGAGGTTGTGAGTTCAATCCCTGGTGCCGCAAAAAAAAAAATTAAAAAAAAAAATTAAAAAAAAAATTCAAAGCTAACAAAGTATTAATTGCATTAATATTTATTAAATATTATGTGCCAGATATTATGATAAATGTTCTACAAACTTTATCACATTTATTTCAAAAAGCTGAAGATGACAGTCTCATGATTTTTACTGGTTTTCTTTTCAAACAAGATCTTTCTAAATTGGCCAGGCTGGGCTTGAACTTGGCATTCTCCTGCCTCAGCCACCCATAGTGCTGTGCGCCACCATGTCCAGCTCATCATCTTTACTGTGCAGCTGAAAAAAATAACTGAATTTTGCTACAGCTATGAAATTTGTTTAAGATTCCAATGCCACTGGGAGTGGTGGCACACTCCTGTAATCCCAGCACGTGGGAGGATAAGGCAGGAGGATTACTGTGAGTGTGAAGCCAGCCTGAACTGCATAGGGGGAGACTGTCTCAAAAAAAAAAAAAAAAAAAAAAAAGATTCCCATGCCAATGAGTGGCAGTGTCAGTATTTAAGATTTAGGACCATAACCTATATGCAAAGATTAAAGACAGAATCTTTCATTTCAAAAAAGGAGGTTTTCTTTAACTTTTTAATTTTTTTTTTTTTTGAGACAGGGCTTTCTTATGTAGTTCACACTGACCTTGAACTCACTCTGTAGCCTGGGCTGGCCTTGAACTCAAGGCAATTCTCCTGCCTCAGCCTCCCAAGCACTGGGATTACAGGTGTGCCTCACTATATTTGGCTCAAAATATAATTTATTTACTTTTTTAGAAAAGAGACATGAGAAGGATTTATTAGAGGCAGATACAGGACACACTCAAGGGCAGAGTGTGCATTCTCAGAGAAATGAGGTACTCAAAATATTTTTTTAAAATGCTAATATACATCTTTTAAAATTTATTTTTATTGGTACATGTTTGCAGTACATAATGA
>RJWM01041826.1:0-14785 GCA_004363535.1 Dasyprocta punctata | reverse complement strand
AAATTCTTTTGCCAAACATTATGCAACCACAAATCACTCCTCTTCATTTCTCTCCAGGGGCTGCTAGGCTCCTAACAGTCTGTTGCAATCCCCAGGGCCTCCTCCCAAGCCCTTTCCCCAACCTTGTGGCAGCCTCCCCCAGCCCCACCACCTTCCCCATCTGCCTTTCTCTGCTTCCTGACTCCGCACCGCATGTCCAACAGTTTTTCCTCTCCACCAGCCCTCCAGTCCTCCAATCCCCACAGCCTGCCCGGACCCTTTTAGGACCCTTCCTCAACGTGCTCTCTTCTATTCCTCGCCAGATCCTTCCATCCCCTCTGCTCAGAGCCTCAAGCTTCTTTCAGCCCTAGTAAGTCCCTTAGGCCCAGAACTTTCCCATTCCCTGTCACTCCTCTCTCCCCATCACATGCAGGCTTCCTGGTGTCTTCCTCCTGTGAGCCCTTTGAGGCCTCTCCCACTTTGGTCTCCATCAGCTCATCACATGCGCCAAGCTTCTTTCCTTCTGGTTAGTGACAATGCCAGAGCTGTAACCACAAGCCAAGCTCAATTCTAAGCACCTCATGTAAAAGGAAACCTGTTAAGTCAGTTTTACCAATGATCTTCTTTACTTTGGAAATTATACAACTTACCCAAGATCGTGAGCAAATGGCAAAATCACCTTTTAAAACCTAGGCTTTTGATGCTCCTATAGCAGCTATAACTCTTTAAAGAACAGTCAACTTTTATGCACTAACATAAACTTTATGGGAAACGTCTGCCACTTCGCAGGCTTTAGTTTTGTCTCCCAACTCCCTTCAGGCCCTCTTCTAAAACATGCCAGTCACCCCTTTCTGACTTGCCGGCCACAGAGCAGGCGTTGACACCCCTTTCGTTTCTCTCCCTTTTTTCATCTTTGCCTTTCACCGCCCCTCTTTCCTGGCCAAGCCAAATCGCGTTACCAACTCCTCGCCCAGGCATCCGCAGTCCTAACCCCATGTCGTGTGCTCAGGTCTCCTAAACTAGTCACTTAACCAGAGCCGCACTAACCCGAGCACCCGCACACACAGACCCGCACTCACCACTCTCAACCCAAGCCGCAGTGCCTGATGTCAACCGCCTTCACTCTCATCCCCATCACCCTGAGACCACACCAACCCACTGCCACGGTCTTGCACAAAGGTAGGTCCCGCGGGCGCCTGTCCTCAACCCCGGGGTAGGACCCTCCAAACAGCATCCCCTAGAGCTCCAAAAGCTTTTGCATCTGTAGCTCTCCCAGCTCTCTGGGTCACTCGGGCTGGCCCCCTTTAGGCCCGAGATCGTCTTCCCTCGGCCCAGTTCTCCTCCGGCCCCCTGGCCTGCCCGCAGCCTGGATCCCCCTCCCCGCCTCAAAATGGTGTCGCCTTGGCCTGTGTGTCCTCTGCCTAGGTCCCTTCCGCCGTCTCTGCCGGCCCTCGGCCTGCGTGAGCTCAGCTGCCTCAGGCCCCGTCACCACCTTGCGGAATCTCCTGTCCCCTCCGCCCAAACCCTGGTGCCCAGCCCGCTGCCTCGGGCCGAGGATCCGGCGTCCTCCCAGCCTAGGTCTCGGCCCCCTCGGCCGGCTCTCACCCGAATAGGCCAGAGAAGAAGGACTGCGAGTTCTTCACTTTACGCTCTGCCTCGGCCAGCAGGGCCATCGCCTCCGCCTCCTTCCCAGAATTGTCCATGTCCGCCGCAAAAGTTCTCAACAAACCGCCCGACTGGAACCTGAAGGACTCCGCCGCGGCCGTGCCGCGGTACACAGGCCAGCGAGCTCAGCGGGCTGCGTAGACGTCGCACCTGCGCGCGCCGCCTGCGGCCAGAGCCCACGTGACTCCCACCAGCCAACCAGCGCCCTCGTAGTGCGAGCGCTTGCCCCACAGGCCACGCCTCCGCCCCACCCTCACGCTGCCCTGTGACGCTCACATTCCAATCGGGGTGTCTCGAGACCTCGACGCATGCGCAAACTCCCAAAGAGTGCGGGACTTGAGCTTCCTAGCGGTTTTTTTGCCGGACGAATTCCACGTGACTGTGCATAAACCAATCCCAATCCCCAGAGCCAAGAACCTGTCCCTAAAGTGCGGCCTCTAATTCTCCTCCACCAATGATCAGGAGCCATTGGTTCGGTCAGCCCTGCTTCGCGGAATTTCGGACTGGTCAGCTGACCGCTGATGCTCACGTGACAGCACTTGGGTCACGCCCGATTTGACAGTTCTGCACTGTTGTCCCGCCTCCGCACTTTGTGTTCTTTACTTGTTCCCTCAGAAAGGCCAATGTGATGAAAAAGAAACTGTTCTGCTTCTTGCGCCCTCTGCCGATCGGTGCTGGCTGAAACTGGTTTGGAGAGTACTTTGAAAAACTTAAATCTGATAAAATTTAGAACTGAATTCTATTAAACGCTAGTTGAAAAAAACTTAGCGCAGAAATTCTCTAACACTACTTTCATAAAAAATGGCTGGAGACAAGTGTGTTAGAAGTTCAGTTTCTAGGGCCGGGGATTTAGCTCAGTGGCTTAAGCGCCTGTCTGGCAGGTGTGAGGTTGATCCCTGGTACCAAAAAAAGCAAGAAACAAACAAACAAACAAAAAACCACTGCAGTTTCTAGCTCGGTGTGGTGGCTCATGCCTGTAATCCCAGCACTTGGGAGGCTGAGGCAGGAGGACATCTGAGATTGAGGCCAGTCTGGGCTACATAGCAAGTTGAAGGCAGCATGAACTACATAGCGAGACCCTTGTTTCTAAAAAAAAAAAAAAAAACCAGTTCATTAAGTGACCAGATCAATTTTTTAATACCACTCTCCAGTAAAAGGAACGAGGGTTCCTTAAAGTGGCTGGATTATGGGGGAAGAACCCGGGGTCACTCTACCACAGAACTGCATCCCAAACCTTTATTCAGTTTAGATTTTGAGACAGGGTCTGTCTAAATTGCTTAGGCTGGCCTCAAACTTCCTTTCCTCCCGTTTCAGCCTCCCAAGTGTTTGGGGCTATAGGCATGTGTCACTGTGACCAGCACTCCTCATTCTTTAAGTGTGGCATGTATAGTGACTTCCTTCCAAAAACCAGTATGGGAAGCCTTCTTATTTACGGGGGCGGGCAAGGCGGAGACAGGTTAATATCAACAATGATAAATCAACCAGATGTGGTGACACAAGCCTGTCACTCCAGCACTGGGAGGTGAGGTGGAGGCAGGAGGATCTCCATCAGTTGAAGGCCAACCTGGGCTGCACAGTGAGTTTAAGCCCAGTCTGGGCTAGTGACAAAGCAAAACAAAACAAACAATGATAAATCATGTTGAGAGTATGTAACCTTAACATGTGACCAAAATGGCATTTCTGTGTCTTCTTCCCAGTATAATCATGAGAAAAATAGGTAAATCTCAATTGAGGTACACTCTCCAAAATACTCAACCAGTTCTCTTCAAATCAGTCATGTTGGCCTGTCGTGGTGGCTCATGCCTGTAATCCTAGCACTTGAAAGGCTGAGGCAGGAGGATTGCTGCAAGTTCAAGACCAGCCTGGGCTAGAAAGTGAGCTCAACATCAGCTTGAACTGCATAGCAAGACGCTGTCTCAAAAAGACAAAAAGCCAAAACAAAAACAAATCAGTCAAGTCATGAAAACAAGGGGAATCTGAGAAACAGTACTAGGAGCCTGACGGGACATGACTACTAAAAGCAAAGTGGGCTCTGATATAGAAGGAAACTAGATAAAATTAAAGGAAATCTAAATAGACCATGGACTTTAGTTACTGATAGTGTTTGTGAATTGTAGCAAACATATCATGCTAATGTAAGATGTTAAATGATAGGGGCAAACAAGGTGCCACTATCTATGGGATTTTTTTTTTTGGTACTGTATTTGCAAATTTTCTGCAAATCTTAAAACTATTCTTAAAGGCTTCTTTACATAAAATCAGGTTCCAGGGCCCTACCCTCAATGGTTTCAATGGCTGAATATGTGGTAGCAGTACCAGAATCTGTATGTCTTTTTCTTTACAGAACCCCAGATGATCGGTAACCAGATAATCAGGCCCATTGTTTAAGAAAATGCTGTTATCTGAGGTGGGTGTTGGTTGAGCAGGGTTACCCCAAAGAAACCTTAGTCCAACCCTCATTTTACATTAGAGACATCCCTGAGCTACGCTTGTGGCTGTGACTGTACTCTGACCACAGGCAGGTGGGGGAGCGTGGATTACCACAAGCAGTTTCAGTTCTGGGCCTGTTGAAAGGGTACCATCATAAAAGCTTCCGTTTATTTTAATCTGTTAAATTTGAGGGTAATTTGTTATGCAGCAGTAGGTAACTAATATACCCCTAACCTTTAACCCAGTCTCATTTCCCAAGTTCAGCCGTTTAGGTGGGACCCAAACAACAGCCAGTGGCAGCAATGAAGTGCTCCTTACGTAGTAGTGTTCGGGCCATACAGTGCTCCTGCCCAGTACTTAATATACGTTTTCTTATTTGACAGATACAACACGGGAGGCACTTCGCCTTCCCATTTTACAGATTGAGAAAACTGAGGTTCAAACAGGAAAGCAACTTGCCCCGGGTCGCAATGATGGAAGAGGGGCCAGGGCACAAAGCTAATTTCCTAAGACCCCTGAGTCCTTTCCCTTAACCAAAGTGTTCCAACTGTTTCAAACTGCTGCCTGTTTCCCTCCAAAACATTGACTCACCTGAAATGTGGCCCTTCTTTGTGACCTAACAGCACTGTCCTTTCTGCTTGCCCTGCCAGTCCCTCAGCTCACACTAGTATATACACGATCCTGCCGCCATACAGATGCAGTTGGTCCTCTCCTATTGCCCAGGTTAACAGCATCGCCACAGCTGCTCAGGTCCCAAACCTTGCATGGCAGCCTTGAGCTTTCCCTTTCCACCCCGCCTGCTTGCTGTGTAACCATGAACGAGCCTGTGGACTCTACTTTGAAAACACATCCTGAAGCCCTGTGCTTTTGGCCCTCTGCTGCTACTGCAGGCCAGGCCACTGTCATCTCACCATGGAGCTTTCTAGCTACTCTCTGGTTTTCCAATCTTGTCCCTGCAAGCTCTGCACTGTAGCCAGGGAGCTTTGTAAACAGCCCCCGCAGATGTCATTTCCCTGCCTCACATACCTGTGAGTTTCCCACAGCGGTCTGTGCTTTGCCAGGCCAGATCCTGCCTTCCGCTGGCTGTCCACCTAATCTCTGTCACCTCCTGCACTCACTAGGACCTGGCCCCTGTTCACTGTCTTCATTTTCTTTGTAGCCAACACAGTGGTCTGCCCTACCCAGTGGCCACTGCTGTTACTTCCTCTTTTCCTGGCTAAAGGGATTCCGGCTTTGCTCAGGCGGCAACACACTAGCAGGGACATACTAGTTTTCCCTGCCCTAGAGATAGATCTTGAGGGGTTAGGACAACTGGTCGTTTCCTTCCCACTGCTGGGACAGCGCAGAGCCGAGCTCAGGTTGCCATCCTGACCGATAAGACCCGAGGGACAGTTGCTGGGGGTTGCTGCACATCTCCCTGACTCTTCAAAAGCAGGACAGGAGAGGCGGCCACACTCTTCCTTCCCCTCTGCAGGCTGGGGCTGTGCGCAGGCGCTGTTCTTGCCTCTGCGGCAGCCTGAATACCCTGCCACCTCCTACAGGGGTCCTTCACTTCGGGGCTGAGCTCTGATGTCCTGATGACTCAAACCTACCCTGAATCTTCTGTTTCGATGTCCAAAAGCACACCCTGTCACAATCTAAGATCACTTTGCTTGCTTTATTACTACATCTTCCTGCTCCTAAAAATGGAGCTCTGTGAGGAAAGGGCCTTGCCCCTCTTGCTTCACTGTGTCCCTGCTGCGTGGGGCAGGAACTGTCTGCCTCGTACACTGTGCTGACTGAAGGCCGGGTGGACACGCCTTCTGGGGCAGGCAGCAGCTCACTTCCTGGCCTAGCAGGTGGCCGTGGCTCAGAATGTCTGTAGGATCCACAGGCTGGGAAGTGAAAAGGCAGCTGCTCAAGAACCCAATTTAATAAGGTTTTCACACAGACACGTACAAAAACACACCTAACAACATATGAGTCCTCAAGAGACCGGAGGGCTGGATCCAGAAAACAGACCCCTTCCTGGAGGCGGGGCCCCAGATGCTGGAGATCTCGGGGCATCTTCCCACTGATTCTCTGCATCCTGGCCATAACTAACCAAGCTAAGGCACCCCCGCTGGACGCTCACAGGGAGACTCTTAACCTCAAGGGAATGGAACATCTGGCCCTGCGTATCAGGGACTCAGCAGCTGTCTGATAATGGCTTCTCTGCCTGTTTGTGGCTAAGTGACCCCAAGTTTGCTCTGGAAACTGGCCACCAGCAGACAGGAAGGGTCGAGAGGTCCAGGGAGGCAGAGCAGCGCTACAGACCCTGTCCAGACCAGGCCAGACCAGTTGCCCGCAGAGAGTCACCACTGCAGGGGGCTGATGTCAGCGCCCAGCTCCTCTTCCTCCTCCTCCTCTTCCTCCTTCAGTGGGAAGGGCTTTGCCGGCCACTTCACCCTGAGGACGGGCTCCGAGTGCTCCTGCAGGCGGTGTCGCTTCATGTGGGCATTCCGGCTCTTGATCTTGTCAAACACCCTGAGGGGTTGCCAGAGAACTGGGGGTCAGGGTGGGGAAGGAGAGGTCAGGGTGGAGGGAGCACCCCAGGGATGGGCAGGTACCTCTCGCACTCTCTGCACGGAAAAACACCCTGGCTCTCCACACTCCCTGGTGGCTCGGGGGTCCGCTTGGGGCCTGTACTTGGGCTGGAGTTGAGGATGGACTCTCTCCTGTAACTCTTGGTCTTTATCTTTAACTCAGGAGTTGGGCTGTGGCTGGGTCTCTCCTGAGGGCTGCAGGTGACCTGCGGAGGGGGCAGAAACAAAACAGGAGCAGCCCTGTAAGGCAGAGGCGGGTCAGCACGGAGCCTCCCTCAGGGGGCAACAGATCAGAGGTACCAGACAGACCTCTTCCTCCAGGGCCTCTACCTTTTCTTCTGTCCTTTCCACTTCATCCAGTTCTCTCTTGACCCTCTTTTCTAGCCCTGGGGCTCGGCCACAGTCAAACTTGATCATTTTTTTCCAGACATAGTAATACTCAACACATTGTGCCACTGTCTTTGTCTGGATCTAGTGGAAGAAAACAGAAGCAGACTGTAGGCAGCACCTTGCAGGCCCTATAAGCTGATCCTATCAGCACCTGCGGAAACACCTCTGCTCCCTTTGCTACAGAGGCAGGGGCCGCAGCATCCTCCCAGGTGACGAGGGCATACAAAGTGAAGCCACAGTAGCCACTGAACCCTAGCCCGGCACATGAGAGCAGCAGTCCCGGCCTAGGAATTCCTCCCAACAGAGAGATGCAGGAATGCTCACCGAGACCCCACACTAACAGCCTCGTGTTTACCAGTGGGGACTACTTAAAGGGGAATGCTCTCCGGCCAGCATGGTGGCGCTGGCAGTATCCCCTCTATTGTGGAGGGTTTAATCATGACGATGCCAAATTCAAGCCCAGCCTAGGATATTTATCAATTTAGTGGGACCCTGCCTCAAAATAAAAAAATATATTTACAAAAGGGCTGGGATATAGCTTGGAGTGAAGGCTCTGGGTTCAATCCTCCATATGGGGTAAAAACTGATGGGCAAGACACTGGTTATCAGTTGCACAGTGAACTCTGAATGCCCACAACTTTTTGTTTGTTTGTTTTGTTTTTTGAGACTGGGTCTTTCTGTCCAGACTGGCCTTGAACTCACTATGTAGCCCAGGCTGGCCTCAAACTCATAGCAATCCTCCTGCCTCTGCTTTCCGAGTGCTGGGATTACAGGTGTGTGCCACCATGCCCAGCTTCACAACTGCTTTTTAATTGCTTCAAACTGAAAACTACTCAAATGACTATCAATTAGTGAAGGATTAAACAAACTGTGGTATATCCATGCCATGGAATACTATTCAGCAGTAAAAAAGGGGTGAGTTGCTAATACATGTAACAAGGGCAAACTAACTATGTGGAATCCGGGAAGCTAGACAAAGCAGAGCATATGCCCTATGGCTGTTCCATTGATGTAAGGCTCTAGGAAGTGCGAATGGATTTAGTGCCAGGGAGTGGCATGGGCAGTGGGTTCCAGGGGCAGAAGGAAACTGGGGGGCCACAGATCTGTTCATTCTTGTGGTTATGGCAGTGGTTCTCCAAGTGTGTGAACATGTCAAAACTTACCAAATCTTGTACTTTATGATTATATGCAGTTTCGTGTACCTCAAATTTAAAAAAGAAGAGATAAAAGCAGCAGAATCTTATATTCAGTATGAGCTCATGCTTTTTAAGTACATGAATACACGTGTGTACATCTGGACAAACAGGAAATGTCTGTAAGGGCTTGCCGGGGAGTTGCCAGGGCTGCTCGGTCAGAAGTGGGGAGTGGCAGGGGCATCCTGTGTCCTGTCCTGTGTGTGGCCTCCGGAGGTGATCACTGCTGAAGGTCTGGGTGGGGTGTGGCACAGGTGGGGAGGGCGGGGCACTCCTCTGTTGAAGCTGTGTGACGGCGCCCGGCTGCCCCTGTCCTCACTGTCTTACCATCTTGTGTATCAGGTAGAAGTCCTTCTTGTGGGCACAGAATGCCTTCTTAAAGAGCCTCTTCTCCATGGGGGTCCAGATGTCTGAACCTGTCAAAGAACACAGCCAAGGCCAGTTGTAGCTCAGCAGCATAAGCACCTGCAGACCACGGGCACCACTGAAATGCAGAACCACCTTCCTTGTGAAAGCACCAGTCGCCTGCCAGCCTCCTGCCTACCTCACAAAAGCCCTGCAAGGTCATCTGTCCCTGCCGTACAGATGTGGCAGTGGCACAGAGCCTGCCTGGCAAACGCGAGGCCCTGAGTTCAACTCCTGGTACCAAAAATAAGCCAGATGTGGCAGCTGAGGCTCCCACAGCTCACTCCAGGGATGGTGAATGCTGCTGCGGAACCCGAGCTGACTGCAGCTCGCCTGTCCCCTGGCTGAACAGAGCCCCAGGGAACTGCTGGAGGAGGGGAAGGCAGACTCCAGTGTGCAGAAACCGTGTCTGCTGATGGCCCTGGAAGGACAGGTCCTTCCTCAAAGGCAGGCAAGGGGCTGAAGGGGACTCCAGGAGGCAGAGGCGGAGCTCCCATCAACCTGTCTTGGAGGGGCTCGAGCCAGGCCCATGCGTCCCCACAGCTTCTGAGCGGTCACCTGTGTAGCGATAGTCGGCCAGCGGGTGGCTACGCGGCTTCTGGGCTCCTCTGAGTAACAGCGTCTCCAGGGCCACCTGGAAAGAGAGAAGGTGAGGCCACTCACAGGTGCAGGGCAGTGAGGTGCAGGATCACCTCATCCTATCATTCATTTGGAGAACACAGTCGACCCTAAAGTTCTGATCCCAGGGCCACTCAAGGGGTTGGTGCCAGGACCAGTGGGCAGGCTGAGACGGGGGACAGCACCACTAAACACCTTTCTGAGGGAAGCTGTTATCTTTTCCATGGAGAAATGACATCCTTGATGAAACAGTGTGTATTCATTTATCCTGGCACAAGATCCTTATTGAATCGGGGACTGGGGCTTGGAGGAGCACTCTGGCCCAGCACCATTTTATTTTCTCCATAGCACTCATCGTTAGCTAAGTTTGTTTGTTTATTTGCTTATTTATTTATATTTTTGGTCTTTTTGAGACAGGGTCTCACTATGTAGTTCAGGTTAGCCTTGAACTCACTGTGTAGCCCAGGCTGGCCTCAGACTCAAAGTGATCCTCCTGCCTCTGCCTTCTGAATGCAGGGATTACAAGTATGTGCCACCACTCCCGGCTTAGCTAATAAGTTGAAAAACATATTTCCTGTTTTGACTCTCCTAAAATAGAAACCCCATGAAGACAGAGATTTTGTCTCAACCTCCACTGTAACCCCACTGAGGACCACACATGTAATTTTTGGGGTCCAGTGCCAAATAAATTCAGGGACTTCTTGTTGAAAAAGCACGAAGCCATTAAGACAGTGACAGCAGAGCACTGAACCACACTGAGCCACACCTGGCCCCCCACACGTCTGCACGTTGCAGGTGCCCAGTGGGCATCACTCAGTCTGTCCATGCTGAGGACGCACTGTGTGCTGAACACGCCCTCAGCTTGACGGAAACGAGCTGGTAGCCTAACCCGACATAGTCAACACAGACAACATGACTCCTCCTCTCTTGCTACTCAGAGCTGGACTTTTCTCTCGGAACTCTGAGGAGGGTGTGTGGTGCAGGCAGTGGCATTCAGGTTGCAACAGGGTTTTTTCCATGGCCTTTTCATCAGAAGATGAGGCTTGGTAAACAAGCTCAGGAGAGTCAGAACCAGGCCTGCTGAGCTCCCCTCTGGGGGGCCTGACCCGTCTCTGGATAGATAATCAATGGATGAGTCCCCCAATGTCAGTTCAGAAGGACCCCAGCTAAAGCCGGGCGTGGTGGCGCACGCCTTTAATCCCAGCACTCAGGAGGCTGAGGTAGGCGGAGCGTTGTGAGTTCGAGGCCGGCTTGGGCTACAACGCGAGCGCAAGGCCAGCCTGAGCTACACAGTGCGACCCTGCCTCGAAAAACCAGGGCCGGGAGTTTGGCTCAGTGCCTTAAGTGCCTGCCCTGGCAGGCGCGAGGTTGTGAGTTCAATCCCCGGTGCCGCAAAAAAAAAAAAAGAAGGACCCCAGCTGTCTCAGAGCCACTGCAGAGGGATGGGCAGCCTTCCTTCAGCTGTCCTCAGTTGTCCCCTCCAAGCCTGTGGCACACTGTGTGTCTACAACCCTGGCCCCAGCGGAGCAGGGGCCCCTACTGCCTCACCTGAATGCTGCCCTGGGCTTCATGCAGGCAGTGCAGGGCGAGCTCCAGGTTGGTGCCCCCTCCCGGCATCACGCTGGAACATGCCACATTGCAGAGCTCCGTCACTGTGGTTCCCGGTAGAGAGTAGCAGCAGCGAGTGTGGGGAAGAAGACACGCAAGGGAGTCAGCGGGTGCTGAGGAGGAAACTTCCCGGACCGCACAGGGAGGCTCCGTGTCACCTCCCCTCTCTGCACATCTCTATCAGGTACAGACTGAGAGGAAGAGTCGAGGCCCGGCCCAGCCCTGGCTCTGGGAGGCCCGGCCAGCTGCCGTGGTGAGGTGGGCAGGAGAATGCACGACAGGAGAAGCCAGCCCACTCCACTCCCCATCCCCAGGGACAGGAGGAAGCCAAGGGGACAGACTCCCTGGAGTCGGAGGGGGAAGGAGGGGCCTTGGCAACTTGACCCTAGAGCCATAGCCACCTCTGTCCTGTGTCTCTGGGTTGGTCATCACATCTCCCCACGGTTTCCAGACCAGAGAGGCCACATGCTCATCAGCTCTGGCCAATGACCTTTCGTGCAGCTCCGGGATCTCCGCCTGAAAGCGGCTTCCTATGTTGATGTGTCTGAAACATGACACGTGAAGGTGACTAAGACGGGAAATGGAACGGAGGTGTGCCGTGGGCCCTGCTGTCAGCCACGGCCTGCTCTGTGGAAATCCACTGCCATCCCTCACACAGCAGCTACTCATCATCCTGATAAGTGCCAGGCGTTCTGGAAAGCTCTCCAGGGATATTTCCTTCTTCCTTGTTTTTCTCTATAGCCAGATTTCCCGCCTGAGGTACCTCTCTAGGACAGGGAGGTGCATGCTGCCACCCTGCCACATCCACCCAGCGACACTCCACAGATGCCTCATGTCTTCTACTGTGCCATCAGCAATTCTGCCTGGAGTCCCAGGATACAAGGCATCTGCCCAACAGCCCGTCTCGACAGAAGGAATACTGCAACACATATCGGAGGAATCCACTGCTTCCGCCCAGGGAGCCTCTGCAACTAGACCTGCCCTCCCCATGAAGAAGGAGCCCCTGGGAAAAACTGACACTGGAACCCCAAGGGGTAAAAGCAACCTCGCTCAGAAGGACTCTCAGGTTCTAAGTGTGTTCCAACTCACGGTTCAATGCTGATCTTAGAATCGTCCTTCACCACACAGATGCTAAAAGAGCCATCCACTTGATCTAGAAAACACAGTGAAAAACCTCAACAAGGCTGACCGGATGTGACCTGCAGCGGCCCTGCTCTCCCTTGTGGACACAGCTGAAAACAGGCCTTTAAGGTCTTGTGAGAAGTGGGAGGACTTCTGAAAAGGCAGAGAAAGATACTTAACAAACAATAAGCTAACAGATGAAAATTACACATAGGTATTAAAATAATAAGTGAGCCAGGTGTGGTCGTGCACGCCTGTAATCCCAGCACTCTGGAAGCTGAGGCAGGAGGATTGCTGCAAGATTGAGGCCAGCCTGGGCTACATAGTGAGTTCAAGGCCACCTTGAACTGCATAGGGAGACCCTGTCTCAAAAGGAAAAAAAAAAAAAAAAAAAGGAAACACATAATGAGAGTACTAGACTGAGAGGACAAAGGGACAGAAAAATATTTAAAGAAATAATAGCTGAAAACTTCCTAAATTTGATGAAAACCAATATAAAGTCTAAGAAGCTCTATGAACTGTAAATAAGATAAACACACACACAAAAAAATCCATTTAGGGAAGATGCTGAAAATCAAAGGTAAAAATGTCAAAAGTGGGCTGGGGATATACCTCAGTGGCACAAGCGCCAGTCTGGCAAGCACAAGATCCTGAGTTCAAGTCTCAGTACCAAAATATATATATATATCAAAAGCAAAATGTGGAAAACCCCCAAAAACCTCATCACACATGAGATCCCAGATAAGATTAACAGCTGACTTCTCACCAGAAACAATGGGTCAGAGACAGAAGGATAACAGACTCAACATGCTAGAGATGTTAACTAAGTCATATCCAGCAAGTTAACTTTAAAAAACAAAGGTCAAATAAAAACATTTCCATACTTTTAAAAATTGAGAAAATTTGTTGCTAGCAAACTTGGCTTACAAGAAGCATATGCGGAATATTCTTCAGTCACAGGAGGAAAAGCACAGATACATAGTGCAATAGAGGAGAAACCTAAAACCATGGTACTGAGTGAAAGAAGTCAGACATGGAGACCCACGTACTGTATGACGCCATGGATATGAAATACACAGAGCAGCCTGATCTTTAAAGCTGGGAAGCAGACAGGACTGCCACAGGGTGGGCTGGAGGGCAGGAGAGGAATGGCTGGCAAGAATGAAGCCTCATGTTGGGTCAATGAAAATGTCTGAAAATTTATTGTGGTGATGTTATTCAGCTCAGTGTATATATACTAAGAATGACTGAATTATATATTTTAAAGGGATATTTTATATACAATATGGATAACTCATTAAGGTCATCCTTTAAAAATAAAAGTACTAAATGTCCATCAGCAGGGCCAGGGATTTAGTTCAGTGGCATAAGCGCCTGCCTCGCAGGCGCAAGGTTGTGAGTTCAATCCCTAGTACCAAAAAAAAGTCCATCAACAGCTGAATGGATAAGGAAGACGTGATTTTTTATATAATGGAGTACTACTCTGCCATAAAGAAGGATAGATTCCTTGTTAAATGGATGCCCCTTGAGACCATATTCTTTTTTTTTTTTTGTATTGGGGATCAAACTCACAACCTTGTGCCTGCCAGGTAGGCACTGACGCCACTGAGCTAAATCCCTGGTCCTATTTTTTGAGACAGGGTCTTACTATGTAGTTCAGGCTGGCCTTGAATTCACTTTGTAGCCCAGGCTGGTGAGCCCATATTCTTAAGTGAAATAAATTGGACACATGTGTGTGTAAATATTGCATTGTTTCTCTGGTGTGAGAAACTGAAAGTATAAATAGGGACCAGAATGTATATTACATACTATGAAATGGGAAGGAAATGTTTAACTAGAAAGGGGAACAACAGGAGGAGAGGGGAAAGAAAAGAAGGGAAAAGTAAAAAAAAGTGAGGTGAGGAAAAAATGGAAACAAAGCTTTTGTAAATAGGGAGGGGAGGAGGGGGTGAAGGGAGGGCAGGGGAATGGGGAAAAAAGAATCAAGTTGTGTCAGGTACAGGTATGAATTCTCTATGATGAATGTGAGGATTACGTATATCTAAAATGTACCAATAAAATATGATTGAGAAAAACAAAAGTACTAAAAACACTTCTTCAGGGTGAAAACAAGTGACTTAAAGTAGTAATATGGATACACATACAAAAAAGTGAAGAGTGCTGGTAAAGGTAATTATGTAAGTAATTACAGAAAGCAGTATAACTGTTTCTTTTCTTAAAGACCAACTGCATAAAACAATGTGCATTATAAGTTTATAACATCTAAAATATATAAAATAACAGTACAAAGGAGTAAAGTTGTGCAGAAATAAAGAAATAACACTTGAAGGAAACTCAGATCAATATAAATAAATGAAGAGATCCAGAGTTATTTAATGGAAGGTTAATATAACAAACTCTATAAATAATACTTACTTTCCTTTATTCCCTCAGCTTTTTTATGACAAAAGAATTACGATGATATATGATTGAGAGTGTGCTAAAATAATAACAGCAAAAAATGCAATATACAGGAGAGTTAGATAGGAGTAATGTTTCTATAACTCAGTTAGTGGGCATCTGAATGTATCCTGGTAAGATGTATATTGTGAGACTTAGAGAAACCACTAAGAAATGACTAAGACAGCTGGATGTGGTGGTGTGCACCTGTAATTCCAGCATCTGGAAGGCTGAGGCAGGAGGATCATTGCAAATTAGAGACCAGTTGGGGTTACAAAGTGAGCTCAAGGCCAGCCTAAACTACATAGTGAGACCCTGTCTCAAAAAGACAAAAAAACGCCTTTAATCCCAGCACTCGGGAGGCTGAGGTAG
>RJWM01041825.1:0-14682 GCA_004363535.1 Dasyprocta punctata | reverse complement strand
CAGTGGCGGGAGGAGCAAAGGGTGAGCAGGAGGGGAGGGGCGGGGAAGGAAGCGGGTGGGGCAGTCCAGACTGGGGGCTGGCCTGGAGGAGAGGGGGGAAGAGGCTGCAGGAGTGGCTGTACCTTGAGCTGGGGCTGGACGTCACCCTAGGAGGGAGGCCGGGACTAGTCAGGGTTGGGTCCCTGGGGTCTCCATGAGGGGGTGGGATGGAGGAGCAGGCGTGGGGGGAGGGCAAATCCTGGCCAGAGCACTCGGCCCCAGGGTCAAGGCGGGCACCGGCTCCAAGGACCACACCGGTCCCAGCACGGGCGTGGCTGAGAGGACGGGTCTGGCCCCCAGGCCGCCGTCCACCTCAGGCACCCAGGCACTCTCCAGCCCCGGCTCCTCGTCACCCTCCTTCCTGGCCCAGCCCAGCTGTCCTGGTCACCAGCCGTTTGCAGTTCTGAAAACTGGGCCTCTGGCTGCGTCCACATCCTCAGCGTGGGCCTGGCCCGAGAATGGCCTCCTGAGGACGCCTGGGCCAGAGACGCTCACACCCCGCGGCGCGGAGGCTCTCGACACTGCCCACCCGCAGGCTCCCCTTGTGCGCAGATTCGCCCAGCGCCAGCCTCTGCAGTCTGGCACCCACGGTCCCGCGCCAGCGCCCGTCCAGGACCAGGCACACGGGGGTTCAGGCACCCTGTGGGGGATGAAGGCCCCAGGTCTGGCTCGGCTTGGGGATGGAGGCGGACTGTGAGCTCACACTCAGCCTGCACAAGGGCCTTGATGAGCCAGCGTGGACCTTTGTGTCTGGGATAAAAAGCCCATTGGAGACACCCCGAGCTCACAGAGCGGTCGGCAGAGGGACCCCACTTCAGGACAGACAGACTCGGAATTACTGACGACTTCCTCGGCAGTGCTTCGCTTTTCAGGGATGAGCATTTGCAGGATCAGTTTTAACTTCAGGAACTGGAGATGCTCTCGATTTATGGCCATAATTATATCATTGCTCAAGTAATGCTCACAGAAAACCATGCCGCAGGTGTCCTTAGCGCAGCACCTTTGAAGTAAATGGCTAAGGCTGCAGGTAGGAAATCCTGGCTTTGTGGCCTGGACTGTTTAGGGTTAGGGTTAGGGTTAGGGTTAGGGTTAGGGTTAGGGTTAGGGTTAGGGTTAGGGTTGGGTTAGGGTTAGGGTTAGGGTTAGGGTTAGGGTTAGGGTTAGGGTTGGGTTAGGGTTAGGGTTAGGGTTAGGGTTAGGGTTAGGGTTGGGTTAGGGTTAGGGTTAGGGTTAGGGTTAGGGTTAGGGTTAGGGTTAGGGTTAGGGAAGCACTAGACTGGGCCTTTTTCACTGTCATCCAACTCTGCTTATGGAGGTAGCATCCTGGGTCAGACACCCCAGGTCCAAAGGCCTGCGTGGGGATTTTTAAATTATTTTTTGTTTATGTTTTTGAAACAGGGTTTCACTACGCAGTTCAGGTTGCCCTTGAATTCATTTTGTAGCTGAGCCTGGCCTCAAACTCACAGTCATCCTCCTCCCTCAGCCTCCCAAGTGCTGGGATTACAGGCGTGTACCACCATGACCCCTGGCTAGGCTTTTGTTTGACCAGGGACTTTGTGTCTGGGGTCCCAGGAGCAAACACACACACCCCAAGCCCGTCCATCAGTGGGTCATGCCTGCCCAGAGAGACAGGCCCCGGGGAGACCCGGCCCAGGGGTGTCAGCATCAGAGGGTCGTTACTGGGGCCGGGAGGCAGCCCCGGGGCAGCTGAGCTGGGTCCGCGTGGCCGCATGGTGGTGGCTTTGCTGCCCACACCCCATAAGCCTCATTTGTGGGTGAGGCGCTTTAGTGTCCCCTCCATGCCGGTGCAGGGACCTCGTGGACAGAGAGGTCGTGGCCCCCACCACAGAGGCTGCTGTCCCTGCCCCTCCGTGCGAGCTGTGGGGCTCACAGGGGGCTTGGGGGTTCCTGGTGCCTGTGCGTCCCCGTATTGGGACCCTGGGCTGTGTGTGGGGCTCTGATGGAAGTGACCCCCTCCCTGTCTGCCCACCAGGACAGTCACTCCTCCAGCCAGACACAATGGGGGTTCACAGCAGTGTCATGAGCACCCTAAGGTCTCCCCACCGTGACATGCTCCTGCCCCCTGCCATGGAGAGGCTGTGAGGGGTGGGCAGCCCTCGGAGCCCACTAGTGCCACCACTGCCATTACTATTTTCATTTCCTTTAAAAATGGCCAGCCATGGTGGTGCACGCCTGTAATCCCAACACTCAGGAGGCTGAGGCAGGAGGTTCGCTGTGAGTGCGAGGCCAGCTTGTCTCAAAAAACAAAACAAACCACCCCAGTGATATATAAGTCGACCTAACAGTGCCAAACGGTACAGAAATAAGCCTGCTCTCACCCCTGGAAACCTCGCCCTCCCTGGTGGTCCTCACAGGACAGGTGGCTGTCCCCGCCCCCACAGATGACAGTGAACATCCCCTCGTGAATAACGGGGACAGGCATGCGGCTTTTGTTCACCCAAGGTGTGAGAAAGCTCAGAATGCAGTATAAGCCCAAGACTCAGTGGCCCCACCCCTGGCTGACCCCCAGGGGCAGGCGGCCGTGCCACCCTCAGCCCCACCTCTCCCCTCGGGCTGCCCCTGGGTGCCGCCTCCACCCCAGCTTCAACCTCACGCCCTGGGCCCAGAGAGCAGTTGCATTGACTGCTTCAAAGCGCAGCTCCACTCACAGCTCTGCGGGGCAGAGCGGCCCCACGGAGAACCCTTGAACTGGGCAAGTGGTGTCCCCAAAGCCTCGTGGCCCCTGCCGACCCATCTCTGCCCCATGAACCTCTGCCTGGCGCTTATGAGGAGGCCCTGCCCCCGCCAGGCTCAGGATCTGCTAAGAGAGCGGTGTCACAGAACTTCTGTGAGCCTCCCGGCAGGAGATCAGAATGTATCTGCCTTCCCAGGGAAATTAACTGAGCCTCCAAGTTCCTGCCGTCTGGACAATAAAGACACCAAATGACACTGCCACACAGAGCAGGCAGAACACGGCAGCGACACAGAAGGCCTGGCGTGCTCTCCCGTGCCGACTCCGCCTCCCTCGAGGGGGCCTCCAGGACCATGTGGGACTCCACCAGGCTTGTGGGGAACCAGAGCTCTGAGCCAGTCACAAGGGGTGCGAGCGGCTCCAGGACACGGAGCCCCGTCCTTCCGCCTCCTCCCTCTGGCTCCGCCAAGCTGCCCCTGCTGCACGATGTCAAACAGCACGCCGCGCCACGGAGCACGTCAGGGCGTCCCACGTGGGTGCCTACCGAGCACTTACCCAGGCCGCGCGGCCCCTGGGCCATCCCCAGTATTCCCAGCGTTCCTCCCGCCTTCCTCGGTCCTGCTGCACAGCTGGGCGTGGCATGGGACCCGGTCTGCCCAGCAAAATGCCAAGAGCCTGCGAGGTGTGCAGGAGCCGCCTCTGCAGCAGGCGTCAGGAGCAGACAAAGGCAGGCCCACGTCCACCCTGCCACGGTGACCACTGAGGTCCAGACCCCTGCGTAACATGAGCCAAACTAGACCTGCGCGACAGGGCGTGCTCGTCACTGAGGAGGACCCCAGCCCTTCCTGATGGATGCACTCTGCCCTTCTCCCCGAGAGACGCTCCCAGCCATCTGCTGGGGTTGCTCAGCTCCCTGCCCCACCGTGGGCACTGGGGCTCCGTCCATCAGCCGATGGGCAGGGCTCTGGCCCCAGCGGCTCCCATCCTGGGGAGAAGGCAGACAGCAAACAGATAAGCAGGTGACACATAGTCACCTCGAGTGACACATGATAGATAAGTGACAGAAGGTGTCAGACAAGGGTCAGGGAAGACCACCCTGGGAGGATTCAGGCTGCTTGACGCCAAGGTGCTCTGTGCATGGAGGGGGGTGGCCGGGGCCACGCCGTGCTGGGGGCGCTGCTCCACCTCTTTCAGCTTGGAGCACTCGGGGGATCCGATGAGGGCCCTGGTTCCCCATCTCCAAAACCACTCATGCACTCAGACCCAGGGCATTCGGTGGGTGACTTGAGGGTTCCAGTAAACCCCAATAAAGCCCCAGTTGTCGCTCCCAGTAAACCCCAGCTCCCAGGAGGGCCTCAGACACCCACTGGGACAAAGCCAGGGAGTTACCACACTTGCTCTGGCCAGTGCCACCCCGCACCCCACTTGCTAGGTGCCCAGGCCCTGTGCTGTGCCCCAGCCATCCGCTTCGCAGTTGTATTAAGGGACAGCGGGGTGGGGGATGGGTTTGTAACCAGAGAAGGGCAGCAGCAGAACACAGTTGTCCAGGAGCCGGATTTATCCTGCCCCGGTCAGCTGATGGGTTTCAGTTTCAGGCCTCAGCGGCCAGTCGGTGGCACAGACGGGCAGGCATGCGTGTGCTCTGCCGGCCACGCTGCACGGCTGCGGTGATTGATCCAGGAGGGCAGTTTTCCTGCAGAAATGCATTTACCACACTTGGGTTAAAAATAGCCACACAGCCAGGGCTCCAAGGACAGCTCTCAGCACACCCCAAGATCCCACCGGACAGGCTGCCAGCTGGAGAGAACCCTGGAGCACCCTCCAACCGTGCCCAGGCCTGAGGCCACAGGGCTGAGGACGGGGACTGCACCCACCACTTGTGCACAGAGGGGCTCAAACTGCCCGGCTCCAGGAGACCTGCAGTGCCTGGGCCTGTGGGTGGGCAGAGGGCAGTTGTCCTGCATAGCTGACAGACCATCCCACTGCTGTGAGAGCCACAGCCCCAGCCCAGCCTGCCCCTCTTCCTCCAGGTCATGGCAACAGAGAGGCCACTATGTCCTGGGCCAGCCACCCCAATGTCCTCTGGCTGCTTCCCTGGGGCACCCAGAGCTGGTCAACCTGCCCATGGGCAGGGGAAAGAGGTGGCTTTTTTGGGAAGTCTGTGCTGGCCCTGGTAGCAGAGAGAGGAACTGGATGCCTGGCCATGGCTATTTAAAGGCCAGGGATGGACAGGTGCAGGGCATGGCTGCGGGCACCCAAGCCAGGCTTAGGGGAAGGGGCTGGCGTGGGGCGCTCCGGCCTGGCTCAGAAGGCAGCCCAGGGCTCCTGGACGCCTCCGTACTGGCACCCGGACAGCCCTGCTGCCTGCTGTGGCAGAAAGGGTGAACCTCAGTGTCCGCCTGTGAATAGGGCCCAGGTGGATCCGGATGGGCTGGCGCTGAGTCAGCCTGCAGCCCAAGCTGGCCCAGATGGCCAAGAGCCCCAGGGGACAGGCCCTGAGAGGGCTGGACGCACCTGCCCCTGCCGCGGGGATCCCCTAGAGGGACCGAGTCTGGCTGTGATGAGCAAAGGGAACCTATCCTGCCCATAAAGTCCTAGCAATCACGCTCACCCTGGCACTCGGGGCACACATGGCTGTGTTATCGGAGCCTCGGGTCCCCCATCTTTCAGGTGGGAGATGGCAGCACCCCTGCCTGCCTTGGTCACAGTGACGGTGGTGGCAGCAGTGGCCCCTGGAACAGCAACGCAGCTGGTTTAAGGCCCAGGAAGGTGGAAGTGGCTGTTCAATCCCCCTGGGACAGAGGGCTGCTGGAGACAGGGCTTGTGGGGGAGGGGTGCCATGCAGTACTGTGGGCCTCACTCACCCCTGCCTTCCAGCCCCTGAGCAGTGGAGAAGGAGCTGCAGGCCCTGCTCTGCCCAGCACCCAGGGCACACCTCCGTCACCACCCGGGTACCCCAGCAGGACTGCAGAGGGATGTTCCCCAAGGTGTACTGCGAGGCCTTCCATCACCCTGGGCACAGCCACACAGACACGAGGCAAAGAGCAGGGCCAACCCTCAGATAATACGGGCATGCCCACAGGTCAGCCACCGGCTTCAGGGCTCCCGGCAGGGAGGTGGAGTGGCCTGTCCACGAGGCGTGGACAGGTGCGAACCCAGGCTGCAGTGGGATATCGCAGAGGCTGGACGAAGGCAAAGCCCTCCTCACCACAGCATGGAGGAATGTACCTGTGAGCCCAAAGGAGCATCATCACTGCCTCCCAGCTTCCCTTAAATCAGTTCTTAGAAACAGTGCTGAGAGGAATCCACTTAGAGAACCCTTTCCCCGCCTCCCCACTCTGCTCTGCGTGGAACTAGCCAATTCATCCCCCTGAACTAGCTGCTTCAGGGCCTGGACCACCGGCCCCTCTGGCCAGAACCCGTACATCCCAAGGGCACTAGATCTCCAGGTATTTGTTTGGCCTGAGGCTCTTGGCTCTGCGTGGATTTGCCCAGAGCTGGGGCAGAAAGGACCCTGCCAGTGACCCCTGAACCACAAACCCACCCAGCCCCACTCACCTGTCCCAGCTCTGCTAGGCAGCAGACTTGGCAATTTCTAAATGCCCAGCAGGTGCTGCCCGGGGCCGGCGGGTGCTCACACCAAGCATCTCCCAACCTGGATCCTGGTCTCCTGCTCCTCTGCTCCCCAAACTCCACCTTCCCCTTCTGCTGGGCCCTTCCACCGAGGCAACCAGTGCAGGGGAGGCTACCCATTCACCACTGAGCATCCTGCCACCGCCTAGTCCTGGGGCATGGGGTGGTGGCCAGGAAGCAGCCCTCCCTCGGTGGGTTTCTTCAGGGGCCTTTGGGGCATCTGGCTCCTGGACACTCCCAGAACCACACACTTTATTCTAGTATGTCAGGGCATGGCAACGCTTTCCAGCTGTGGGAAACCATTCCAGGTGTGGGAATCTTTTCCAGGCGTGGAAAACCATTCCAGGTGTGGGAACCCTTTCCAGGTGTGGGAAACCATTCCAGGTGTGGGAACCCTTTCCAGGTGTGGGAAACTATTCCAGGCATGGGAAACCATTCCAGGTTTAGGAAACCATACCAGGTGTGAGAAACCACTCCAGGTATGGGAAACCACTCCAGGTGTGGGAACCCTTTCCAGGCGTGGGAATATAGGTCTTCTGCAAGACGGAAGCAGTTGTGTGTTGCTTGACCCAACATCCCATGCCATGGCCCATGGAGTGGCCTCACCGAGATGTGCCCCCAGTCCCATCCTCGGAAGCCACTGTTCCCGCTGTTCCCTCTGGCTCCTCACTTAGGCAGGTGCACCTTGGGAGCCCACCATGCCCCATAAGAGGGCGTGGCCAGTGCCTGCCCACTGCTGGAGTAGCTGGTGAGCCAGAGGTCCTGGACACTGCCAGTCCAGTCGTGTTCAGTGGTGGACACTGCAGCCTGCTGGTGCGCCGGAGCCCTGAGCACAGCAGCTTCTCCTGTTCTGCAGTTCTGGCCACACTCCCAAGAGCTGTGCCACTCCCATCCTGCTGCCGTCCTCGGGCCAACACCACCCAGGGGCCAGCTGGACCAAAGAGGACTCAGGTGACGTTCAGGTGCCCCCAGCCCACCACCTCTGAACCCCTGATTGGAGTGGCTCATTTCCAGAGGGCAGGGGCCACCGCTTTCCATCTGACCCCCAAGAAAGGTGGAGGGTAGTGGGCTAAGTAAGGGGCCATGGTTTGGATGAAGAAGACAAAAGGAAAGCAAAAAGAAGAGACAGAGGGAGGGGGCGGGCACAGAATCCAGGAGATGGAGGGAAGGAGGAAGGAAGGAAGGAAGGAGGAAGGAAGGAAGGAAGGAAGGAAGGAAGGAAGAAAGAAAGAAAGAAAGAAAGAAAGAAAGAAAGAAAGAAAGAAAGAAGCAAATGAGTAAGAATAGAAGGGAGGAAGGCGGCACGGACGTCCTGGAGAGGGGAGCACACGGGGAGAGGCGGCGGCGGGAAGGGCTGGCCCCGTGGCTCACGAGCACGGGCGTCCGTGCCTCTATCACAGCCTGAACTCCCGTGCCGGTGTGGACCAGGGCTCAGCTGCGGCAGTGCCAGTCCGCAGACTCAGCACCGACTGCCACCTGCACCCAGCGTGACCGACAGCCAGGCCAGCCTTGGGGCACTTTGCCAGCCCTGCAGCCCTGGTTCTCCAGCCACAGGGACCTGCGCGAAGCCTGGGCCACGGCCAGTTTGGGAGGAATTCACAGAATGGGGGGGTGACCCTGGGGCAGCACAGAGACCCCGACTCCACAAGGGCACAGCCAGCCCAAGAAGGGAGAGAATGCACCCAAGTCACAGGGCAAGGAGGGGAGCCAGGTGCCATCTCTGGATCAGCGCCCAATTACACTCAGGTTCCCAGGACCTCAGCCGGGACAGAGCCCTTGCTGGGCTGCAGAGGCGTGGCCACCAGCACACCTGGCCCAGGTAGGCACCGGGCTCAGGCACACGCCCTGGGCTGAGGCCTGTGGTCACAGCCCCCAGGAGGGCAGGCAGCAGCCTCACACCGAGGCACACCTGTGGCCCGCGTCTCCACCAGGGAGCTGTCCGCATGCACAGATGTGAAGTGAGCCCCTCAGGATGAGCTGGCAGGCTGGGGGCCGTCGGGAGCACCAGCAGTGCGCCACTGCCTTAAGCAGAGGAAGCATCCAGCTTTGGCAAAAGACCTTCAGTGTGAGAAGACGGAGGGGCAGCTAGGAGGAGCTGGACACCGCCCGGGCCAGAACCAGGGGCCGAAGTGGGAGGGGCATACAGAGCGAGGCCGAGACCACCAGAACAGCCTCAGCACACAGAGGTGGGAGCAGGTCACGTGTCCAGCGCCACCTGCACCCAGGGTCCCAAGCCAGTGAGCACCCCGGAACAGCAAGAGCTGCTCAAGCCACGCACCTCCTGGGAAGCGCTCAAAGCAACACCAGCCAAAGCGAAGGGCGCCATGGAGTCACCGCAGGATGGAACGCAGGACACGGAGTCAAGGCCAGAGCTAGGCAGGAAGGGGTGGAGACTGGGGCCGCTGAGTGGCCGCTGCCAGATGCCCATGGCCGGGACAGGCGGGTGGCTGCTCTCGGCAGCACAGTGGCCACATCCCTGCTGTCCCGGCAAGCCCCACCATCCGACTAAACCCCGAGGCCCAGCTCCGGGGCCTTCTTCCCTGAGACCATAACCCCAGGCCAGCGGGGAGAAAGCCCCAGCGAAGCCCACACGGAGACATTCCACAAAACAGCTCACTGGCGCTGCTGGAGCCTCTGTGGCCCTCAGAGACGAGGAAGGCCGGGAAGCCGTCACTCCCACCGGGGCCTAAGGGGACATTAAATGCCAGGCCATTCCTGCAGGGGGGCCCGGGACAGCAAGGGGACATTCTGAGAAACGCTGAGGACATCCAAATGGCCTGGGGCCTGAGGAAGGCATCCACAGCGCTGTTCTCCGGGGCACAGGTGCCACCCCATAGCAAGAGCATCAGGAAACAGCGGCCTGCCGGTCCCTGCCCACCTCCGCTTTGGGTAACGCACACAGCATTTCTCTACTTGAATTAGTTGATAAGTTTGAAAAATCAGGAAGTCCTGGATTTCCAGCTTTTCTTTTTTTAACTTTTTTTATTAGCACATATCTGTCAAACAAATTGATTTCATTCACCTCAGGGAACTGGACCTGCACATAATATCTCCTTTTTTTTTTCCCCCATTCTCTTTCCCTCCCTCCAACCCTTCTTCCTCTCCCCATTTACAAAATCCAGTTTTTCTTGAAACAGCAGAAGACCGGGCCTCACCGGGCACAGCGGGCCAGTGCCTTGTCTGTCCCAGCAGCCTGCCCCGCCACCGCGGCCCCATTCCTGCTGTCTTACGCTTCAGGTCACTCATTCTGACGTGGTTCACTGCACCCCGCCTGGCATAGGGTTGGTGGCTACTGCACTAACCCAACTGGGGAAACTGAGGCCCCTGGAGGAAAGTGGACTCTCGAAACCACACGGCAGGAGGGAGATGGAGCGAGCAGTAGCAGGAAGGACGGCTGGGGACCCCAGGTTCCCGCCTCCACCCAGTGCGCAGACCCCCACCCCGGAGGCAAATGCGGGGCACAGCCAGGGACGCGGGGCCTGCTTGTCCGGAAGCCCCAAACGTGGAAGGGCGGCCCCTCTGCCAACTTCTAGAATTCACCACTCGTAAACTTCCACTTAAACGGCATCTCTGTTTTACGAAGAAACAGAAAGCACTGCTGCAGGGGCAGGGGAAACGCCCCGTGTGGCTCCCTGACCTCCTCCTTCCTGCCGTGGGCACCAGCTGCCACCCTAGCCCGTCCTTCGGGGGCTCAGCCCCCAGCCCCCCGGCGACCTCCCCAGCCAGGGCCACCGCTCTCAGCGCAGCAGGGATGGGGGCCGCCAAGCACCGCTGCAGGCAAGACTGAAAGCCACCTGAGCCCCGGCAGGCATGGACACTGGCCGGGCAGGTCCAAGGCCACACTGCAGGGAAGCCACTGGTCAAGGGCGGAGCCAACAGTCCACCCTGGGGCCTGGACTCCTCGCTCAGGATAATTTGGGGGCTTCCAACGCCTCAGAAGGAGGCTATGCTTGGGGTGCATTCTCTGAAGACCATGTCCCCGAGGACAGACCAGAGGCCCAGTCTGCCGGCAACAGGGCAAACCCGGAGAGCTGGCAGTCAGCCTGGGCACCGGCGGGCCCCCGCTCTGGGCTCCGACTGGCCAGGGTGGCGTGGAGAGAGGGCAGGAGCCAGCACTCCCCACCACCTGCTCATGTCGCCTGCTGGGTCCCTTCGGCCCCCGCCTGCCCCGGGGAGGAGTCCGAGGCATGAGGGGCGCTGGGGCAGGTCCCAGCCTATCTGAGGAACCCCATCCTGCACAGGTCCGCCGTGGCCGCCGCTGTGGGACAGGCTGGGCGGTGGGGGTGACCCTCAGCCTCAGCTCCCTCGCCCTCCAAAGTTTGCTGACGGCTGGAGTCGTGGCCGCCTGCGCGGAGCCGCCAGCTCGCCGCAGCCAGGCTTGGCCTGGGAATTGCTGTGTCAAGAGGATCTGTGTGTCCTGTGGGCCCGCCGGAGCCGCAGCCGGCACCCGACCCTCCGTGCAGAGCAGCCCCTCGGGGTGGACAGGGAGGGGAGCCGGCCAGCACTCCAGGCCCCCTGGGAAAGGACGGGTGCTCAGGCGGAGCCCCCGGTGCAGAGAACTCCAGCAGCACCCTCCGGCAACAGCTCTTCCGGCCTTGACTCGGGAGCTCCAGTGTGGGGCTCCCCACCTCCTGATGAATGACCAGCCTCCTGCCCGCCACGGGGACTACCCAGCCCCGCCCCCAGGGGCACTCAGCAGGCATCTGTGAGGTCCACCCTCCACACAGGCTGCTCCACCTGACGGCCACACGCCTGCCCCACGTCCCCGGCACCACCACGGCCTCGGGCCTGTCCTTACTTCTAACAAGGGTCTCATCTGCCCCAATGTCACCTTCTCTGGGGGCACTGGGTCAGTGCCAGACCCACTGGACATGAGCCCACGCTGGCAGGAACCGCCTCCTCAGCCTCAGTCAGCGGCTGGCCACCGTCAGGGCTTGGAGGAGGGTCCCCACCGAGACAGGCCAGGCCCCGGCCCAGGACTCACGGACCTTGGGGCCCAGGGAAGGAGACCCAGGGAGGAGATGCCCAAGCCCAGCCGGGCACCCAGCCCCGGCGGTGGCAGTGATTCTCCACGAGAAGGACGCGGCCCCGGCTCTGCGGCCACCATCCAGCTGGTGAACAGAAGCCACAGAAGAGTCTCTGGGGTCCGGATATCTGGGGAAGGCGAGGACAGGAGATTCACTCCGGCGAAGCGGGCGGGAGGGCTTCAGAGAGCAAAGTGCGAAGAGGAGGACGGGGGCGCAGTCCTCGACCGCTAACCCTTGGGCTGTCTCGGGCCTTGTGGTACCCAGACAGCCAAGGACCAGGGCAACGGGCAGAAGGGGGGCCACTGCCATCTCCCGTGGTGTCCGGGGCACTGAGACGGTGACGATGGTGGGGAGGGGAGGGTGACAGTGACAGAGACGGCCACGGTGATGACGAGAAGGGCGGTGAGGAGGAGGAAGGCGGTGGTGACGGTGGCGGTGGTGAGGGTGATGATGGTGACGGTGGTGAGGAGGAGGAGGAGGAGGAAGCCAGGGATAATGGTGACGGTGATAATGATGGTGGTGGGGACGGCGATGAGGTTGTTGGGAAAGAATTCTTAAGAACCAAGCACATGGTGGTGAGTTTGATCCCCAATACCAAAAAGAAAAAAAAAGCCAAGAGTAGCCAGGCGTGGTGGCACATGCCCATCACCCCAACACTGGGGAGGCTGAATTCGAGGCCAGCCTGGCCTACATAGTGAGATCCTGTCTCAAAAAACAAAACAAAAAGCACAGATCCCTTTCTCTGACCTGAACCCCCTCTGCTGAATGGGGGGCCTGGCCTGGATCACTTCAGGTCCACTCAGCCCCAACACTTTCAGATACTCTGGAGGGGGTACACTGTGGCCTAGAGAACCCCGAAACCCTCTGTGCAGGCGGCATGCTGGTGGTGGAGGGCGGAGACACGGACAGCTTTCAAGATGCCTCAAGAACAGGGGTGAGGTCAGGAGCAGCAAAGAGCAGAGCAGGGTCCCTCGCCCCTCCCACGGCCTGCAGGGAGTCCCGCAGGAAGAAGAGGCCCACTGGTTCCCGTGCACCAACCTGGCTGGGGCAAAGGAGCCTCCCCCTGGGCAGCTGGGAAGCCCAGCCGCCCCACCTGGCTCACTCCAGCCCTGCCGACTCCCGGCCATGTGGCCAGTGCGCTCCAGGTCAGCCTGAAGGAGCCGCAGGTGGCCCCAGGCACCTCACGCTCTGCTCACCCTTCCCACAGGGCCTTCACCCTCCGGAAGGCCGCTCGGCCCATCAAGGTGCCACCTTATCACGCTCTCTCCCGGTCAGGCCGTCCACTGACAAGCCTGGGTCAGGAGCGAGCGGACGAGACACAGCCCTCCAGCCCCCTCCCCCACTCCTGCTCAGGCCTGGCTCCTGCTTGACACCTGACACCTTTGGTATCAGAGGGGCAATGACTCGGGGACCCCAGGAGTCTGCTGATAAGGTCATGCTGCCTACCCGGCGCCCTGAAGTCACAGCCGCCATCTGTAGCCTGGGAGGTCCCTGATAAAGTGACAGGCCAAAGAATGAGAAGAGAAAAGCCAGGCCATGTGGGAGCTGAGCTGTCCAGAGAGAACGATCCACACGTGCAAAGGCCCTGCGGAAGGAACATGCTGAACAATGAAGTCCTACAGAAACTTCCTGGTCCTCTGTTCCCTCAGTGGTATGAAAGACACGGTTCTGCTTCTCTTGGTGACGAGGGGTCACCTGCCAGGGCCAGGTGGCCAGGACGTGGGTGCTGGAGGAGGCAGCTGAGGCACCCTACTCACCTGGGAGGGGCCACAGGCTGGGGCAGCAGCCGGCAGTGAACCTGAGCCCCGCCCTCCACACCTCCAGGTCAGCCTAGAAGAGCTCAGTGGGCAGAAACTTTTTTAGGATGCTCCCCTCACTAGCTGCTCCAAGAGCCATGGGCCGGGGCAGCTGCTGGTGTCCCTCACACCTGCCCTGGGGTGCCCTCAGGCGGTGTCGCCTCCTCCTGCCCACGCCTGGTCCCCAGGAGCAGGCCCTGGCTGTCCGGCCCCAGGTGCCTGGGCCCTGAGACGCTGGCAGGGAGACAGGTAGAGAGAGTGCGCGCCAGGCACCGGAACAGGGGGCTCGAGGTGACGGGGGGAGGGCGGGTATGGGGGCTGCGCGCAGGTACACACGGGACTCTCCCATCTCCCAGAGGGCCTCTGCCCAGGAGGGGCCACAGGGCAGCAACCAGAGCCCAGTGCCTGCCGCACTGCATGGGGGGGCACAGCAGGCCTGCTTCCCAGAGTGTGGGGCTCCCCTGCCGCAGAGCACCAGGTGCCGGTGGGGCTCCCCCAACCCTCCGCTGGGCGCCCCGGCTAGGCCACTCCCTCCACTGGCGGCCCGGCACTCCGGGCCTTCCCCAGCCCCACCTCACCCACCAAGACCCACACCCAGGCCAGGGGACAGTGCACCAGCAGGTGGCCAGCCCCCCACACCCCTCTGCAGACCTCAGCAGCCCACGGTCACCTGGCCCAGCCCGGGGGCTCTGCCTCCGAGCGCATCTGTGAAAAGGCCACACGCACGGGGCCCGAGGGACAGCGCTGGGCCCGCCCAGCCCTGGCAGACCCAGACTCGGCTGGCAGGTCTCTCACCAACTGGCCCGGGTCATGGCCGTCCTGCGGGCTCACGGACTGCACCTGGCCCCCACCACACAACCCGACCTCAGCTCTGCAGAGCTCCCCGGCCCCTGCCCGCGGCCCCTGGATGTCCGAATGGTGCCACGTGCTGGGCCGGGCACACGAGGTCACCTGGAGTCAGAGAGGCTTCTGGCCCTGTAGCCAGCTACCGGGGCGTCCCCCAGACAGCCAAGGATGCCAAGACGCCACCATCGTGAGCCAGCTTCCCAGGGCCCGAGCGGGAGTCACAGTTCCACCCCACAATGGCACCAGCACGCACTCGCTCACACCCGCTCCGGGGATGCACCCCTGCACCCCCAGAGGCAGGAGCACCAGCACCCAAGGACAACTCCCACACTCACCCACAGGCACGCAGACTGCACGTCTTGGGGCGCCCCCTGGTGGTGAAGCACCGCACACGCACCAGGGACCTCCACATGGTGACCCGGATGTGGACGGGGGTGGTGGCTGCCATGACTCGACTTCCCCTGAGTCCTCTGAGCCTCGCTGACCAGTTTTGGGGCCCCAGACTCCTTCCTGAACGCCTCGCCCCAACTGTGACTTCAGCTCGTAACACACAGTACTCGCGTGAGGAGAGCAAAGTTATCTCCCTGCAAGACGCCCTTAGATCACAATAGCAATGAAGAACCTGAGTCGCACTTGCAGAGGGCGAGGG
>RJWM01041824.1:0-14667 GCA_004363535.1 Dasyprocta punctata | reverse complement strand
GTTTTATAGCTTAGGCTGAATTCTTGTAAATGAAGGGGCAATTTGGTTCTCATGAAAGGAAGTCTTATGGCTCAAAGGACAGTCTCAGTCATGTGAGGCTCTGCTGGAATCCAAGGTGACCCTTGGTCTTGGAAATGAAGATTTCTGGGTGTAACTGAAAGTTTCTATAAATCTCTTATCCTGGTATCCTGAATCTTGAAGGGGATGAGATAGACTATAGAAATTCAGGGATAATGAAACTCTTTTTGTCAACTTTTAGACAGACACCCTCCAAATGACTAACATGCCTATATCCAGAGCTGAAAAGGATTTGGTCCAGAGTCTTACAAAATTAAGATAAAGCTTTTCTGTACTTTTAGTTGCCTACTAGACATGTGTATTCCCAAGTGTTGAGACATAGTTTTTAGCAAAAGATACCATTTTTGAGTCCCCATCTACCTTAGAAGAAAACACAAATCATTCTGTTAAAGAGTAACAGGTTAAAGGCCTAAGAATTTGTCCATTACCCCTATGGTGGTCTCTACATCATGACTGTATCAGTTTTAGGTCTTCATCCCCTCCTGAATTTGGAGGTGGGGTAGAATCTGCCCTTCCCAACTATCCAAACAGAGTGGACAGTGTTGGTTCTCCAGCGACACCACAGTGCTGCCACTAGAGGACAGGTCTGTGAGTTGATCATTAACTTGATTATTATGTGAGCTTGAGAATGGGTTCATCTGGATGCTGACCAAAATGCTGTCTTACCATTTGAGGCTCTACAACCACAGTTGTTTTCCCTGGGACAGGGCACGAACCTCTGGATAGGCAAACATGCTTCTTTTATACCTCCAGGGCCTCTCCTATCTCCACACCAAAGAGATCCTTCAACTGTCCTCTTTAAATGGTTTTGAAGGCATTTATCTTCCTTGGGTTCCCTTGCAAACTAAATCTTATGTTGCTGTGCTAGGGTGTTTTTAAGTCTTCTCGGAAGATACCCAGAAGGGAATAACTGGTTCAAATGAGACTTCTAGTCGTAGTTTTTTGAGGAACCTCCACACTGATTTCCACAGTGGTTGTACCAGTCTACACTGCCACTAACAGTGGAGAAAGGTTCCTTTTTCCCCACAGCCTTGCCAGTATTTGTTATTGGTTGAGTTCTTTTTTTAAATTTTATTTTACAAAGAATAAAACAATAGCAACAAAAGAATAAAACAGAATAAATTCAATCAAAACAAAACAGTGAAAATGATACAGGATTTTAGAGCAGGATATAGGCATTCAACAATGGTTACCATAATACCTCCTGTCATCTTCAAAATTGCTGCCCATACCATCAGTCACAATAAAATCAAACAAAACAGAACAGAATAAAACCAACCAAAATAGAACATTGAAGAAAACAAAACAATAAAATGGAGCAAAACAAAACAGTGTGAACAACATTGGATTTCAAAAACAAGACAGAAGAAAATCCCCCATAGTTGCTATGTTGTATATTATTAACCTCTAAATAGATGTTCAGACTACTGGCCTCAGACCCACCAACTCAATCAAACAATACAAGAATTAAGTTTGTTTTTGTACCTCAGTTGCAATCAACTCAGCCTGTGATCCTCCAAATTCCCCATAAGTAGGTTGCATACAGGGAAGGGAGAGGCTCTTCTTGTATCCCAGCCCATGCTCCTGTTGGCACACAGGAAGGATCAATTGTCTCCTTGTTTCTCTTCCCAGCCCAACATGGTCACCTTGTTTGAGTTCTTGATGCTAGCTATTTCTCCTGGAGTGAGATGGAATCTCAGTGTTGTTTTAATTTGCATCTCTCAAATGACCAGTAATGTTGAACATTTTTTCATATATTTATTTGCTGTTTGTTGTTTGTGTTTCTTCATCTGAAAAGTACATATTCATCTCAGACACACATATTTGGATTGGGTTTTGAATTCTGACTTTTTTCAGTTCTTTATATTTCTAGATATAAGTTCTTTGTCTGAGGGACAACTGACTAAAATTTTTTCCCACTCCATGGATTTTCTTTTCACTCTCTTGGTAATTTATTTTGCAGTGCAAACACCATTTAATAGAATGAGGTTCCAGTTGTTGATTCTTTTTAATATTTCCCCATGCGATCTGGGTTTGGTTCATAAAGTATTGCCTACACCTATGTTTTCAAGAGTTTTACCTATTTTCTTTTCCAGAAAATTTAGTGTTTTTGTTCTAATATTTAGATTTTTGATCCATTTCGATTTTAGTTTAGTGCACGGTGATAGACATGGATCTAGTTTCAGTCTTCAGCATGTAGAAAGCCAGTTTTTCCAGCACCATTTATTGAAGATGCTGTCTTTCTTCCAGTGAACATATTTGGCCCCTTTGTCAAAGATAAGGTTGGTGAATGTGTTTGAAGTTGTGTCTACACTTTCTAATCTGTTTCATTGATCCTCAGGTCTGGTTTATTTTTATTGTTGTTGTTGTTATTGTTGTTGTTGTTTCACTTTGTTTTTGCCAGTATCATGTTGTTTTTACAGCATAATAATTTCAAGTCAGGAATTGCAATCCCTTGCTTTTGTCATTGAGAATTGTTTTTGCTATTCTAGGTCTCTTCTGGTTCCAAGTGAATTTTAGGAATGTTTTCTCTAGTTTTTTGAGGTATACTAATGGTATTTTAATTGGGATTGTATTAGATCTGTATAACAATTTTGGGAGCATGGCTATTTTCATTATGTTGGTTCTTCCTATCCATGAGCAAGGGATATCTTTCCATTTTCTGATATCCTTTTCAATCTCCATTTTCAGAGTACTGTAATTTTCAATGTACAGCTCTTTTGCTTCTTTTGTTAGATTGATTCTTAAGTATTTCATTCTTTGAATACAATTGTAAAGGGTGTGGTTTCCCTAATTTCTCTCTCAGTGAGTTTGTTGTTTGGGTTCAGGAATGATATCAGTCAATGAAATTGAAAATTGTAATTAAAAACTTCCAAAAAAGGAAAAGTCCAGGTCCTGATGAACTCACTGCTGAATTCTACAAGAAATTTACAGAACTTTGCAGGGATATAGCTCAGCAGCACAAGTGCCTGCCTGGCTAGCATGAGATTGTGAGTTTGATCCCCTGTACAAAAAAAACAAAGAAAGAAACTTAGAGAACTAATATCACTAACACTGAAACTCTTTAATGAAATTGAAAGGGAAACAATACCTCCAAAATCATTCATGGAAGCAAGTATTACTCTGATACCAAAATCAGAGAAGAACCCAACCAAAAAAGAAAACTACAGACCAAACTCTGTAATAAACATAGACACAAAAATCCTCAATAAGATACTGGCATACAGAATGCAACATATCATCAAGATTATACACCATGACCAAGTAGAATTCCTCTCAGGGCTGCAGGAATGGTTTAATATACACAGATCAATAAATGTAATACAGGGTATTAACAGAGCCAAAGACAAAAGTCACATGATCATCTCAATAGACACAGAAAAACATTTTATAGAACATCTATTCATAATAAAAATCTTACAGAAAATCAGAATAGATGATCTTTATCTCAATCTGATAAAAGGCATGCATGACAAAACAATAGCTGACACCATACTAAAAAGTCAAAAACTGAAAGCTTTCACTTTAAAATTGGGAACAAGATAAGAATGTCCACTATCACCACTTCTATTCAATATAGTTCTGGAAACATTAGCCAGAGTTATTAGACAAGAGAAAGAAATAAAAGCAGTAAGATAGGAAAGGAAGAAGTTAAATTATCATTATTTATGGATGACATGATACTCTACATTTAAGACCCTAAAAACTCCATCAAAAGACTTCTAGATTTAATAACCAAATTCAGCAGTGTAGCTGGATACACAGTCATCCTGCTTTTTATATCAATGTTTTGTGTCAATATTAACATATATGTATATAAACAGGGCAATGCAGGAAGTTTATATATCAAACTTTCAGCAAATGGAACTGGTATTTTATGTTATAATTTATATAATTTAAAAAATGATAGTCAGAAAATACTTTAATTTCTAATTTAAAATAAAAGAAAAAGATGTCCTGTGTCAGAAATCGTTGCTTTGACTAGGAGAAGACAGTGATAACTGAGGTGACCAGGAAGAGACACTTTTACAAAAGTGATATATATGTTTGATGGAAAAAGCAGATCAGCAAATGTAAAAATCATTTCTACTCATCACCCAGAGATAATGATCATCTATATTTATATTTCTCTTATATTTTCAGAGGTAAATTTGGTGTCTACCTGCAATAATCATTTTATCCCAGATCCTTGTTCAGTCACTTCCCTATATTTGTAGTTTCTAATCTTTATTTTTTATCTCTAAGTTAATTGTTTCAACATTTTTGTGTTTAGCTGCAATCTCTTTTCAATGTAACAGCAAAGAAATAAATACATAGACCACAGCGGGCCAGCTCCTGGCTTTTGAGCAGAGCCAAACAGGAAGTAGTGAGGGGGCCATAGTTCTAAGACTGGGACGGACAGGGAGGAATTTTGCTTCAGAATAGCACTAAAGGCAGCTGAGCAAACCAGAAAAAAGAACAGAATAGGGAGAAGGAGGACAGGGAAGAAGAAAGGGTCATAATGTTTAGAATAAAATTATTCTGATTGCCGGTCAGCTTCTTTAATGTGTACCAGCTCATTTTTATTTCAAACTTGAAGCAGATGCAAGCTAATTTGCATAACTAGCACTCAGGGGAACATTCAGGTGCCTGTGGTCTTTTCTACCAGATAGAGGTTGAGGCAGAGATTAGGTTGACTTTCTGAAATCCTAGGTGCCCAAGGCAAACCACAGCTCGTCCCACGCCACCTCAGTTGGCTTGACATAAAAGTACGGTGGATTATATTTTGGCCTGGGGATTTACCCAACAGGTATGTGCTGTGTACAGTACGGGAATCTCCCCACCCTCACATCCTGCTCACAACATCTCCCCTCCCTAGGTTGCCTACACATTGAAAAGGCTATATATAGCTGCTTCTCTACCTTAACTTTCAAAATAATACATGGGGAGCAAAAGCTGCTGACACGAAACTGCTTCCCACCATAAGTGTGTAGTCTTTGGCCATTTATACTCTTACATGTCTAAATATACTCCGTATCTTATATACATTTCTGTATTTTCATAAAGTTCACATCTCTTCAACTTTACACCAGTTTAAAATGTACAGAATACTATCTGTAGAACTGTGGTTTTGATGGTTTTCCTTCTCACAAACAATTATTGTTGGTTTCAAGGACAGTGACAAATACTATTAGGTTCACCATTCAATCAACTAATTCACTGTTACTGTACCATGTATTTACTTGCCCTGCTTTTTTCTCTGTGTCTTCAGTATCTGTTCTTCTAACTGGTTGTAAAGTCTCTGAAGTTAGGTATTCCTTGTAAGAAAAAGATCTCGACCAGATGTGGTGGTACACATCTGTAATCACAGCACACTGGGAGGCTAAAGCAGGAATATTCCAAACTAGAGGGCAACTTGGCAACTGAATGACACTCTGTCTCAAAATAAAATATAGAAAATGAACTGGGGAGGTAGTTTAGTGCAAAGGCCCTAGGTTCAAGCCCCAGTACCGCGACAACAATAATGAAAAGTGCCCAAAGCTTGTACATAAAACAAACATGTAAAGCAGACAAATATACTTTCAATATCATATTAAAACTTTAATATTGGTGATTGCCCAAGGATATTTCATTGTCTAGGAGAACAAGGAAGATAATGGTGTTGGTTCAGTGTGTCAAGCCTAAGGTATTGCTACCCATTATTTTTAATGACTTTCATGAAATGTATTTCACATATCGTAAAAACCTATCCACTAAGCATACAGTTCAGGGGTTTTCAGTATAGTCACAGAATTGCAATTTAATTTTAGAATATTTTCAACACAAGAAAGCTATAACTGATTAAAGTCTCAATGCCGTGCAGTTCCATAATAAGGTGTAAATCTTCATTTAGAAGAGTGGCAAATTATTTCTGTTTAGTAACAAAAGTAACCCATAGGTTATAATTTCATTGCATTGGCATCTAACCAGTTGGTATCTAACCTGGGACTATTATTCCAACATTCCTTCTTTTAATGCTAGTGCCTGCTCCTTTCATTGTCCTTTGATCCAGATTTATCATCCTGTTGGTTCCCCCATGAATGAATGAATTTCATCTTTGACACATGTTCATTCTGTATTTGTATGAGAGGCATGGTTTAAAATTTCTGAAACATATTCTGACAACATGAATCCTTTTAGCCTGTTGATGGGACATAGTGGGCAATCAACAAATATAACCTAATTGTCTGGAAATGTCTGATTTTTAAACTCTAGGAGGGGAACGAGTTTTCACAACATCTTAAAAATAATCAAATAAAGTTGCATGTAATTTTGTATTTCCATTCTCAAATTCTGAAATTTTATGCCAGTGTTAAATTTAAATGAAGCAGACTGCAGAGTCGGGGAGCCGGGTCTCACTGGAAAGTGATCCCTGCCTGGAAACCAGTGCCATGAGCAGGCTGCTGCCAGAGTGGGGACAGCCACACCCAAGTCTCTCTTCGTGAGTCAACGCCATTCACGGACTGCAGAGGGAGAGAACCAGGCCTCCCCAGGATGTGATCCCTACCTGGAAACCATATCATTTTCATTGTTTTGCTGGGTTGGGTTTTATTCTCTTTTATTTTGATTATGTTAAATCAGATGGCACGAGCAGTTATTTAGAAGATAGCAAGATATATTATTGTAGCCATTTTGGATTTACTATTGACTTGTTTTGAAGTCCTTTATTGCATTCATTGTTGTGTTTTTATTGTTTCCATTGCATTTTGTTCTGTTTAATTTTTACTATGTCCGAAGGTATCCTCAGCTACTTGAAGACAACAAAAGGCATTATGGTGACTATTGTTGGTTTTGTAAGGTTCTGAAGTCCTGTATCACTTATACTGGTTTATTTTGATTGGTTTTATTGTTTTATTTTCCTTGATTTTATCCTCTTTAAAATAAAATAAAAAATAAAGCTACTTACTGATTTCTACATGAAGGCTGGAAATCAACAAATATTCTAAGAATACAGCTTTACTGGCACAATATCTTTACAAACCTATAAACTTGAAATGTTGTTTCTTTTTATATAAGTAGCATATGTAGTGAAACAAAATTTGAAAAGTATAAAAGGAAATGCCTTGAAAAACAAAGTCTTCATGCTGTTACTTCCCTCAAGTGACAAGGTACCTCAGGGTAATTCTTGCTGCATTTCTTGTGCATCCTAACACACACACACACACACACACACACATGGTTTTTGAACTTTTTATTCAAAAACATAATACAAGGCTGGGTTTTCAGCTCACTGTTGGAGCATGGCCCTAACATGTGTGACACTCTGTGTTCAATCTCCAATGCTTGGAGAAAAAAAAAAAGAGACATCATCTGCATTATTTTGCAATTTTTCCTTGTTTACTTGTTTGTTTGTTTTGAGACAGGGTCTCGCTATGTAGTTCAGACTGGCCCTGAACTCACTATGTAACACAGGCTGGCCTTGAACTCACAGCATTCTTCCTGCGTCAGTCATCCAAGCATTGGGGTAACAGGTGTGTGCCACCACAACCAGCTTGTAATTATTTAACTTATGACTACTTACTGAAAATTGTTTAATGTCCATATAATATTAGTACATTGAGACATGCCACCATCGAATATGTCCATGGACTGGCTGCTTTCCATTCCTTTCCCTGCTGCTGTATTTTCCCCACTATCTCTCACGGGAGCTGCCAACTCCACTCCTTCCCCTGGCACTGCCACAAACTCCTTTCAGTATGGTGGCCGGAAGGACCCTTTCTGTGTGTGGGTCAGAGTGCTGCCCATTCAGAGCAAAGTCAAAGACATTACAATGCTCTACGAAGGCTGACCCATGAGAGCTGCTCCTCTGTCATCTCCCACTTGCCTTTCAGCCTCATCTTCAACCACTGTTCCCCCACTCACTCCATTCTTGAGTTCGTTAAACACAATAGGCATCTTCCTCCCCAAGCACACGCTCCCTCCCCCAGCACAGGTAGTGGCTCCGGACATCTGCATGGGGTCTTCCCTGTGCTCCTTTATGTCTTTGCCTAAAGGTGGCTTCTCACTGAACCTTCCTTAACAGCGCCCCCTGCCCATGCACTCCCATTCCTCGCATCTGCTTCCCTTTGCACCCCTTATTAGTACTGACACACTATATATAATTTACTTGATTACTGCCTGTGTACAAGCTCCAGGAGACCAAGGAATTTTGTCTTTTATCCACTGCTGGATTCTCAGCACAAAGTCTGTGCCAGATAGTATTAATTGAATGGGTGACTTTGTGCACATGTAGTACTACTTATATATTTGGGTTCTATTAGTGTGACCTAGTCTAGTGTAATTTATCCATTGCCATATATTGGGACTTTCATATCGTTTGGTCTCTTATGATTTGGTGGAGCTGCTTAACTTCTCTGAGCCTTAGTTTCCCCTCTATAAATTAAGGCTAGCTAGGCGTGGTGGTGCACGCCTTTAATCCCAGCACTCGGGAGGCTGAGGTAGGAGGAGCGTTGTGAGTTTGAGACCGGCTTGGGCTACAACGTGAGCGCAAGGCTGGCCTGAGCTACATAGTGTGACCCTTCCTCAAAAAAACTAGGGCTGGGAGTTTGGCTCAGTGGCTTAAGTGCCTGTCTGGCTGGTGCGAGCTTGTGAGTTTGATTCCTGGTGCTGCAAAAATAAATAAATAAATAAAATAAGAATAAAATTAAGACTTAAATTTACCCCTATATCTTATATGGCTGCTGTGAAGATTAAAACTTCTTTTAAATTTTAAAATGGTTGGCATTCTGGGCATGGTGGCCCATCCCTGTAATCCCAGCACTCAGGAGGCTGAAGCAGGAGTTTGAGACCAACCTGGGCTATGTGAGTTCAAGGCCAGCCTGCATTACATAGTGAGACCCAGCCTCAAAAAACCAAAAACCAAAATAAAATGGTTGGCATCACACCTGACTTATAGTAAGTTCTTAATATGGTTGTGATTTCTTTCATTTTTAATGATTAAATTAAATTGGATTAATGAGAATATACAGTTGAATACCTTATATGTAATATTAATATGTAATAATTTATAACATTATATATAGAGAAAATAAAGTTCCTATTTTTTATTATTTATTAATTTTATTATTTTACTTTTTTATTTTTAAATTTTTTTAATTAAAAAAGTTTTTTTTCAAATTTCTATTTTTAAACCTGAGTGTGTTGACTTTTAGTGATTAGCCCTTTATAAAACAATCAATATAAATCACTTTGTTCTTTTTTTGGAGAAGTAACTCAACAGCTGTTGAAAAAATATTTCATCTCTTCAGAGACGAACTTTATTTTTGCATTTCCCTTTTCTAGCTCATCTCAAACGATAAACTCTTTCATTAAATTTTATTTAATAGCTGAAAGGAAGGATGAATCCCAACTGGCAGAAGTAGGTTCATATTGTTTGAAAAGCTATAATGTGCTAGGCACTGCTGTGGGCAAGGGAAATATAAAAAAGAACATTCTGTGGTTGACGTTTATTTCAAGACCTCTACACAACAATCAGTGAGTTTGGAGGATGTATACTGATTTCAGAAGTAGTTTTTTAACTGGGGGAGGGGGAATTTGGATGCATCACCTTGTGCAAAAAAAAAAAAAATCCAGAAAGATGTCTTTGCCACAATTTCTCCGAAGAGCGCTTCAAAGAAACGTCAGTGGTTTATCAGGTACACATCAAGAGTAAAGAAGAATACACATCATAGTGGGAAATCCTATGGTGATTCAAGACTTCTATGAATTCCTGGGGTTCCTAGTAAATCCCCACACGTTTTGCTAACCACCACATCTCCTTATTTGTCAGGAACAAGAGTGCAACAGTTGGACATGCTGCTTGAGGCACAGAAAAAGCTCTGGCCTGAGCTGTAAGACCTACCTGGGAATCCAGCTCTGCACACTGACCCTAAGCAAGACAATCCTGAGCCTGTTTCTCTCTCCATAAACCTGTTTTCGAAAAATTAAACTGCTGCAAACTGAAAATGCTGAGAGAATTTTCTGTCTCCTGGAAACCACTGTGACAACCAGCCTGGTTCTGATAGGTAGCAGCAACTTCTCTGCACCATCACCTTTCATCCATCTATGGAGCGCCTGTCTGAACTGTGCTACCTACATGCTGAGGACAGGTTAAGAATCCAGATTGCATCCCTGCCCTTGGCAAGCACAAGGTCTCCCTCTAGGATTTTATCTCCAGGAAGTCATTCATTCATAGCAAAAAGGTTTTTGCTGCCGGGGATTTAGCTCAGTGGCGTAAGTGCCTGCCTGGCAGGTGGGAGGTTGTGAGTTCAGTCCCCAGTACCAAAAAAAAAAAAAAAAAAAAAAAGTTTTTGCTATAAGATGGTCTGTGGATGGGTATCTGAAATGATAAAAGTGGTTGGGTACATTCTGGATGGGTACAATTGTTTCATAAATTTAGCATCCCAGTATTTTCATTACAAAGGGTACTTTGCCTTCTCCAATTAAAAAGAATACAGCATGGCAAGGCCAGCCTGTTTCCTGTGAAGGTGGTAGCTTGTGACCTTTTTATTTTTATTTTTTTTCTTTTTGGAAGGGCTGCTGAAGCAGTCATGAGGGGAGGCTACTGGGAGGACAGGACAAAGGGGTATGCGATGGTGACAGGTCACAAAGGCCAGCAGATGATATATGCAGTGGTGTGAAAAGATGTAGGCAGAAGCCTTGCAGGGAGATGGTATGTTGCCATCACTTCTTCTCTCTCTTGGGGACTCAGTTTGTAGCTGGCAAAGATGTCTAGAGCGAAGAGAATCCTAAGTAGTGAATGTATGCTACCTTATTACACAGCCCGCAGCTACCGCTCGATGGGTGTGTTTAACACTTCCATGGGGGATCTGCAGCGGCAACTGTACAAGGGAGGAGAGTATGAAATCTTCAAGTATGCGCCAATGTTTGAGAGCGACTTTATCCAGATCAGCAAAAAAGGAGAGGTGATTGATGTGCACAACCGTGTCCGAATGGTGACTGTGTGCATTGCGTCTACCAGCCCCATTCTCCCGCTACCTGATGTCATGCTGCTGGCCCGGCCGGCTAAAGTCTGTGAAGAGCATGCCAAACGTGGCCTGCTCACCAAGAAAAGAAGTCAGAAGCCCACAAGGACACTAGAGCTCACCAGGCTACTCCCCCTGAAGTTCGTCAAGATCTCCATCCACGATCGTGAGAAACAGCAGCTGCGCCTCAAGCTTGCCACGGGCCGGACATTCTATCTGCAGCTGTGTCCCTCTTCAGATACACGTGAAGATCTCTTCTGCTATTGGGAAAAGCTTGTCTATCTCCTGAGGCCACCAGCTGACAGCTGCAGTAGTACCCCAACCATTCGGACCGGGGATATAACCACTCCCGAGGATGACAAGAGCCTACTGGTAAGCAGATGGGGCCTCAAGGAAATGGGATGGGTGTTTAGGGAGGGAGAGAATCCCGGTGCAGGTCCTACAGGGCTTTCCATGCTGGGAGCTGCATTGCTTTTGAAAGGGCTTAGGGCCAAATGCACCACCGCTAGGGCACTTAGCACCCTGGGCAGTTCAAGTACTTCTCCTAAGTGCAGCATAAGGCCAAATATCAGACATCTTAGGTATCAACTACTCTGTCTCATCCCCAATGCTGTAACTGCTTCTACAACATCCTGAGGGTCCAGTTTCTTCTTGAGCATTTTATAACTGAACCCATTCATTACGGAACATTTTTAAAATATATATTTTTGTATTTAAGTGATACATAGTAATTGTACCTATGTATATATAGTGCAATGTGATATTTCAATGCTTATATATAACATGTAATAATCAGATCAGAGGGCTGGGAGTTTGGCTCAGTGACTTATGTGCCTGTCTGACAGGCGCAAGGTTGTGAGTTCAATCCCCGGTGCCACAAAAAAAAAAAAAAAAAAAAAAAAAAATGAGATCAGGGTAACAAGCATATCTATCACCTCAGACATTTATCCTTTTTTGTGCTTGGAATATACAAGATCCTCTGTGTTAGTTTTTGAAATATACAGCTAATTTTTTGTCAACCAAGTTATCCTACTATGACATAGAACATTATGTTAATCCCCCAGCCAATAACTGCCCTGTACCCATTCATCATCTTTTCTGTACCTTCCTCCTACACACTCTCCCCAGGTTCTTTTTTTTTTTTTTTCCGGAACCGGGGATTGAACTCACAACGTCACGCCTGCCAGGGCAGGCGCTTAAGGCACTGAGTCAAACTCACGGCCCTGGTTTTTTGAGGCAGGGTCGCACTATGTAGCTCAGGCCGGCCTTGCGCTTGCGTTGTAGCTCAAGCGGGCCTCGAACCCACAACGCTCCGCCTACCTCAGCCTCCCGAGTGCTGGGATTAAAGGCGTGCACCACCACGCCCGGCTTCTCCCCAGGTTCTTAAACGCTAGTCTATTTTCTATTTCTCTGAGACCAACTTTTTGTGTAAAACATTTTTAACAATTAGAAAGTCCTCGTTTCATTTGAACCATGACCTGTCTCCCTGTGACTACAACTGGCTGAGTTTTGTGTAAATCACAACAACCCACACACGTGCGTACAAACACACAATTTGTTTCAGCAGCCACCAAAATGTGGAATGTACGCCCTGATCCAGCAATCCCACTTCTGGACATCTGTCCTGCAAAGACAGAAGCACAACTGTGCAAAAGAAATCGCAGGGCATGGCGTCGTATCTGTGATATCTTTGACACTAGAATTAGTCGAGTGACACTGATTTTTGGCAGCGGTATGCAGATGGGATCTTGTGATGGACGGGGGCTGAGACTCGATGGCTTTGGGGTTCCAATGAGATGCCTTTGAGTTGCTCAGCTGCAGGATGAGCGCCTCAGGCAGTTCTGACTTTGTTTTCTCTGTTTCACCTGTTCCCTCCGCCCGCCTTTGGCACAGGCTTCAGACCTCTGTGGAGAAGGGGATCAGGATTCTGGGCTGCTGAAGCTTCGTGAGGTGCGTGGAGCCACTTCTTCTGCGTTTGCTGGGGGAGAGGGAATCCAGCTTGCTACTGCTGCTGCTGCAGGATCGGCCAAAGGAGGCACAGCAAAGACAGTGGGTGGTGTGGCAGCTGTGGGGTCAACAACCAGTCCTACAGCAGGTATGGTCATAGCAGGGGCAGTGACGGGTCCGGCGGCCGGCGCGATGAGCATGGCAGCAACTAAGTCCGCAGGCTCAGGCCAGATAACCACAGCCCTGGCAGGCACTGCCACCAAGGAGCCAGGAGAAGGCGGAGTCAGCAAGGCAATGGCGGCTTCTGCCAACGTATCCTCAGAGGATATCAAAGTGCTGCTGGCTGGCGCTGCGAGCAACTCCTCAGCGGGCACTTCCATGGCGGGGGCCACCAGTGTCTCCCAGGAGAACAGTATGAACGTGATTTTCGCAGGCACTATGACAACCAGGGCGCCTGCGGTAGAAAAAGCAGAAGGGTCACAGGCAGCACCCCTCGTATCAACCTTGCAGAGCGATGGCTACATGTGCGAACGGGACGGCAGCCAGAAGGCTCCCCAGGTCAACGCTGAAGCCAGGAAGGGAAAACGGGAAAGAAGAGAAAAGAAGGACAGAAATGCCAGTAGGAAAAGTTCCCATCACTACAGGACAGGTGAAAGACATCGGCACAGGTCAGGTGGGGACAAGAACCGGAAATCATCCTCCCACCTGTCTGTGTCTGGTCACAGGAACAAGAGAGAAGAGAGAAAAGAAAAAGGGCGGAGTAAAGCAAGGGGCAAGGGGCCCGGCTCCCCTCACAAAAGCGCCAGCCACAGCTCCTCCAACAAGGAGGCCAGGCCCTCTCGCAAAGTGGAGAAGCGACGATCCGCAGCCAGTTCGAGCTCTTTAACTAAGAAATCCAGTAAAATCAGCTCGTTTTTGAGGAACTTCATAACTGTGCCTGGCTCAAAAACAACCCTCACATCAGGTGACAGAGAAGTAGATATCGTGTCACAGACAGTGGAGAAGTGCAACATAGAGACAAAGGTGGAGAAAGGCCAGGGTGGCCAGGAGCTGGAGATCTGTGGCACCATGACGTCTGAGACAAGGGAGACCATCATCTTTGAATCCAAATCCCTTTAAATAGGAGCTGGAGCAGGAAGCTGGAACAATAACAACAGAGAGCTGGGCTCAGGAAAGTATCCCCAGTGAGCCAGTTACAGTTTAAATAATAAAGGTTGTACAACTCCAAAAATATGCTGTCTTCTGTTTGAGTTTCTCTGTCCCACAGTCGGGCAGTGACCTCACAGTGGCTTCTGTGATGTTAATGCTCCAGGCAAGGACAGCCTCACATCCCTGGGCCCAACAGAGCCAATGTTGAGGACAGAACTTCAACTCCTTTCTGCCTTTGGTTCCCTAAGATTATGGAGGTCACAGATGATGGGCTGGATATATTGTTACAGGCAACTGAGTTAGTTAGAAATATTATAGGCAGTCAGACAGGAGGGCTAGGCCCTCAAAGGAACCGGTACAGACGACCAGATGTCTTGTGACCTTGGACGAGACACACACCTCTTGCTGCGGGCCAGATCTCAAGACAGAAGGCAAAATAAATGCAACCACACCCTAAACATAAGCATTAGGGATTAGGTATGGATCATCTTAAGAAGCCAGGAATTACCAT
>RJWM01041823.1:0-14664 GCA_004363535.1 Dasyprocta punctata | reverse complement strand
TCTCCTGACAGTACTTGCATGCCAATATAATAGATAATTAACATTTATTTTCATGAGTTGTCTGAATCCTCTTACTAATTTTAGCTTTTATTCTGAAATCTCCTTGCAGGTAGGGATTTTTTTTTGTTTTTTTTTTTTTTGTTTGTTTGTTTGTTTTTTGCAGCACCAGGGATTGAACTCACAGCCTTGTGCCTGCCAGGGCAGGTGCTTAAGCCACTGAGCCAAACTCCCAGCCCTGGTTTTTTGAGGCAGGGTCGCACTATGTAGCTCAGGTCGGCCTTGCGCCACGTTGTAGCCCAAGCCGGCCTCGAACTCACAACGCTCCACCTACCTCAGCCTCCTGAGTGCTGGGATTAAAGGCGTGCGCCACCACGCCCAGCTAGTAGGGATTATTGATTGGTTTATAATAAGCTTAATGAGGACAGAATGGAGAAATGTGTGTGTGAAAAAGTGGAAAGAAGGAGGTGGGAGAGAAAGAGATAGAGATAAAGACAGACACAGAGAGAGACACAGAGAGACAGAGACACAGAGAGAGACAGATAGACAAAGAGAGACAGAGACAGAGGGAGAGAGAATCGTACTGGGGACAGTTCCATCATCTTAGACAAAGTTCCTTAGATGTCAACTTACAAATTCTAATAAAATGAGATAACAAAAAATACTTCAAAGTATTCAAAGTGTCAACAGGAAGTACTACTACTGCCCAGCATTGGTGCAAGGACTGTTATAGAGTAGAGGCATTCTTCCCATAACCATAATTCAGTCGTTCCTCCACTGCAAATGCTATCATTTGATTATCATCTGGAAGCCTCACAGCAAGAGCAGGGCCTTACGTGTTCACACGGTCTAGAACTGGTCATGGACTCTCAGGAAACATTTGCGGACGCAACAGAATGAATTCTAACACAGCAGAAAATCTGTGAGGTCTCCTTTGATTATTTTTAGCTAATAAGCTTTGCTTATTTGCTTGGCTCCAAGCATAGTGGTCACAATTCACAATTCACATACTAAAGCCACCATATTTTCATCTTTAAGAATAGGAAAACGCAGAATTCCTTACATAGCAGAATGGGAAAATATCACCACAAACTGTAGCAATGGACTTTTTTGCATGTGTATTTTACAAGCTGTGTAGAACCCACAAGCTGGTCTATCAAAATTGTGTTTTATTATTTATTTATTTATTTTTGTGTTTTTGAGACAGAGTCTCGCTATGCAGTTCAGGCTGGCTTTGGGCTCACTTTGTAGCCCAGGCTGGTCTTGAACTTGCAAATGATTCTCCTGCCTTGGCCTCCCAAGTGCTGGGATTACAGGAGTGTGCCACCATGCACGGCTTTCAAAATTGTACTTTAAACTTTAGCTTTTTAAGCGAGCTATTTTCTAAGGCAATAGAGATAACTGAGTTAAAATTATTGCAAAGGAACTTTGTTTTAAACAAAAATTCTACTTAATCCTAAAATTTTGGGTTAGTTTTGCTACTTTTTTGGACTGTGTGTGAGAGATTATTTTCTTTTCCAGTACTGGGGACTAAACTCAGGGCCTTCCCACTTAGTTAAATTTCAAGCCCATTTATTCATTCATTTATATTTTGAGACAGGTCCTCACTAAGTTACTAAATTGCCCAGGCTGGGCTCAAACTTATGATCCTCCTGCCTCAGCCTCTCTGAGGTTTTCTTAGAGTAGAAAGCTTGGTGTTGGAATTGGTTTGTAATATATACATGGTGGTCAGTTTTAAGATAATTGTTTGTCTGCTGGCTGTCAGTTTAATTCTCTCCACACCCATACCAAACCCACACCCACTGCCAGCCTCCAAATGCTTACAGCTATCTCCACTAGAGAGCAATAAAAATCAGTTGACCCAAGTCTAAGTAAGTAAAACTTAGATGTGATTGGTGGTTAAAACTATTGGCCAGGTCAAGTGTGGTGGTACATGCCTGTAATCCCAGCACTTGGTAGGCTGAGGCAGGATGATCGCTGTGAGTTTGAGGCTAGCCTGGGCTACACAGTGAGTTCAAAGCCAGCCTGAACTACATAGTGAAACCATGTCTCAAAAAGACCAAAAAAGATGTAAAAAAACAAAAACTCAACAAACAAAATTATTGGCCAAAAATATTATGCTCTGATATTTCTTTATGGTTTCCTGTGAACTTTGAACTCTAATCAAGAAAGCTGCATAATTGAGTCAGATCATTGCACACATCTTCATATATGGTTGAGTAATGTCTCCCTAAATCCAGTAAAATGCACACTGCCATGTCCTTAATACTAAGCATAAAAATTTTTATGTGTTTTCTGTTTAGTTGTTTAAGCAAAATTAAAAACTACTCCTACAAATTTGACATTTGTTTGAATTGTTATTTGCACGACAAACATTTATTCAGTTTGTGTTAGTATTCAATCAATAGGAACACCAAAATAAAATAAATACGCATTCCTTTAGACATTGGTTTTAAGTAAGAAAGAAAGCTGATTATTGTATCTAGAATTTAGAGAATTGAAGAAAAGGTGCAAAAGAAAGAGATTAGCATAGGTTGAGGCTTTAGGGTGGCTGGACACATTTATATTTCATGCTGGTAAAGTAGAGAAAGTTAAAAGTTGATCTCTCTTTGAAGACAAAAAAAAAAAAAAGTAATATGAATAGGAGAGGTACCTTTTAGACCTGCCCCAGAGATAATTTTATATTTTTTACATTCTTCTGTTAGTAGATCAGGAAGAGATCAAAGTTGAAATCATTAGTAAATAATGTAATTATTCCCATAGGTTATTAAATATCCCATCCAAGTTACCAAAAATTGAAATACGGAGTTAAAAACGAAAATGTATACTATATACAGTAGGATTACATGAATCTCCAGACCCCCATTTCTGAAAATAGCTCTCCAAATATTCATAAATCTTAGTAACTTCCTAGTAAGACATCTCCTAAACAAAGTTTGACTGAACATAGAAAACTGAAATACATAAAAACAGAACTTGGATATCTACTTTGACTCTCTGGAATTTATTAGGAAGCAGAAATGCCTCCAAAATGGAAATTACTCACAGGGAAAAAAAATCTCACAATGCTTTTATCTGGATAGGTTGGAAATGATGTAATAAAAGCACCATAATTTATGCACATAAATGAGTGGGCAACTCATCCAAGGAGTAAGTGCCGAATTCTAGTGGAAAAAAGCAGTGTACATCACAGAGATTTGACCAACTGCCAACAACCATTAATCTCTTCATGACCTTTTAAATACATAGATGCCAAATAAAGCTTGTCATTTTATTCTGTCCCTCAAAGCAATGCATTCTTATTTATGAAGTTATGAGAGAATAAAATGTGATACCTTCTTTGACATGCAACATATACAACCTTGAGAAGATCTCATTCTTAAAAATGAGAACATTGATAAATCAGTAGCCATATGTCTCAAGAATAATGGTTTAAGTCTGCCCATAGTCCTCAAACTTAATATGATTGTGATCCTCATTCATCTTGCCACAATCAGCAACCCACATCACAGAAACTGCTGTATGTTATATGTCTCCAACAGTCAGCACATTAACAAGGAGACTTCAAATAAAGATAGCATTGAATTGTTTCCAATGTAGAAGCATGACAGAAATTTCAGAATTAATGTGGAATACTTTACATCTCACCCTAAAATAAATATTTGTGAAGTTTGTTATTGGCTGTAGTTACCTCAAGATTAGAGCATTCCACTGTGCTAACATCATTATGTAATAAACTTTCCCATGATGTGACTTTACCAGGTGCCACCTAGCACACTTCAAATTCATAACTTGGGAAGTTTTCTTGGAGATCATCCCCTAAAGTTATTTCCTCCTTAGGATTCCTATAATTCTATATATTACATACCTCAGCAATAAAATACAATGTGTTATTGATTATGACTTTTGAAATGAATAGCCAATATTTTGCACCTTAAAACATTATTTCAATAAAGTCTAGGCCAAAATACTTCTGTTTATCTGGACATGAATTGAAGAAACCATGGAAATAATAATTCACTCAAATAATGGTGTAGTTGAATATCATTATCTCCCACCACAACCTCAATAAATATTCATAATAAAGAGTGTGTGTGTGACTGAGAATCTAAATCATCAGCCAAATCAGTAATTTCCTATTTAAAAATATACATGCTCAAAACATATATGAAAATATAACTAATATCACTAGTTATCAAGGAAATGCAAACTAAAATCACAGTGAGCTATCATCTCATTTCTGTTAGGATCACTTTTATCAAAAGACAAAACATAACAAATGTTAGTGAGGATGCGGAGAAAAAAAACCCCAGTACATTGTTGTCAGGGATGTAAATCAGTAAAGTCACTATGGAAAACAGTATAAAGTTTCCTTGAAAACCCCCCCGAAATGAAATTATCAGATGATTTAGCAATCCCACTTTTGAGTATATATTCAAAGGAAATGAAGAGATATCTGCAATCCCATGTTTACTGCATTATTATTTATGATAGCAGAGATACAGAATCTAAGTGTCCATCAGCTGATAAACAGATGAATAAAATGTGACATACATTCACGATGGAACACTATTCAGCCTTTAAAAAGTAAAAGAAATGCTATCACTTGTGACACCATGAATGAACATGCATGACATTATGCAAAATGAAATAAATTGGGCACAGAAAGAAAAATACTATACGACCTCACTTATGTATGAAATCTAAAAAAGTTGAAGTTATGGAAGTAGAGAGTTGAATGGTGGTTACCAAAGATTGGGAGTTGGGAGTGGAATGTAGAGATGATAGCCAAAGTGTACAAAGCTTCATTTCTCCAGGAGGAATAAGTTTTCAAGATCTATTGCAGAATGTTGACCATGGTTAATACATTATATATCAAATATTCCAAATTTGCAAAATATATAAGGTGAAAAACAGGTAAGAGTCAAATTACACAATCTCCTAAAACTGCCAAATATTGGATCTGTAGAGTGAAGATGAGGTGGTAAAATTCATGATCCTCCTTCCAGGTTCAGGCAATGCGACAGCATCAACCCACTTGTTGCATTCTTTTCATAGGTCTGTATGTTGGAAGGAGCAAAAGGTAGATGAACCCAACAAAACCAGCATCATGAGCCAAATTATTTAGGGCTAGTCCTTGTTAGTGTCTACTTGTGACAGTTTCTAAAATCAAAACAACCAGTACCATGGCTTCAGAAATGATGGTGGTAACTGGCACTGAAAGAGCAACCAACTGGGAGCTATATATTAATATGTGCATGACTGGGAGTGGAAAAAGAAGCAGACCCAGAAGATGCCAAAAGATGGAAAACCATGCCCTGGGGTCAAAACCAGATCCAACTGAAGGACAGGGAGAATGATGGTTTTCTCCAGGAACCCTCCTCTCATGGAACACAAGACTCCCTCAGATTTATGGGTGAGTTTTGATGAAACTAGATGGTTCCTGCCATCTGGGAGCACTGGAAGAGTCCCATGAGGGAGGCTAGCCATTTAAACATGACAGTTTATAAGTGGTTCTGGCATCCTCAGGTATTCAATATGTGGAGTCAAAAACCACACACCAGACCTTTAGGCACCTGGACAATACATGCCACCCACAAAGGCCCCCACCAAACTCTGACATACTATCCATGCCTCCAATCCAACTGTCAGACAGCCAGCTTCCCTCCCTGGCCACAACGAAGCTAATTTGCATCAGCTGATTGCCACTCAATAGATTTTAATTCCATTTTTTAAGTTACATATTTAAGGAAACTGTTTTCAGGCTCACTATCCAAAATTTACTTACTCAGTAATTTCTGACAAGTCCAGGCTTACAGACCATTGAATTCCCAAGGCCTGATTACTGAGTAATTCTTAAAATCTCATTAGTAGAGTGTGACATTTATCTAATGTCGCATCTAGCAATAAAAACAAAAAGATGTGATGGTAATAAACTACTATTGAAACAGAAACATAAAGTTGGATCTTAAACAATAGCGTATTGTAAATGATACCTTCCCAAAAAGGTTCTCTCTGATAGCCATAGCCGAAGGAAAACATATGATAACAATAAATATGATTTCTGCGACGCCACAGTCCTTTCACCACGTGTTCCATGTGGAGATGATAAGCAATCGCTCTGTTCTGCATTTTTTGTTAAAAAATAAATTCTTCCTGGCAAATAATAAATTTATAGCAAGGGAATTTCTTTGTGACTCAAGCTTCCATTTCTTTAACTTACTGCTTTTAGGGACATAAATTCTATTAGTCTCTGTGTGGAAAGTTTGTTAGGGCAACTCAGAATCAGTAGGAATTGGTAAATGTCATATAGTTCAAGAGTTAAATGTGCAATTCACTGTTGAAGCTTTTCAGGTCTCTGCAATCTTCCTGACCATTTCAGCCCAATATGTGAATTCATAACTACTTCAATCAACACTAGATTAGGCAATGGCCCCCATTAATTCATTATATTTGGATAAAGAAAGATCAATTGAAAAAAATAACACAGCGTGCAAAAAATGTGTATATCATGTCAGTCATCTGTATATGTATTTCAAAATACCATGCCCTTATTTACATTTTAGAAACTTTTTCATTCTTAAAACCATTTCAGCATTAAAATAGATTCATTCTTCCAGTGTTTGAGTACAAACAGAGCCTGTATGATAACAGAGATACTCCTTGTATATAGTTTATTTTACTTAAGCAAACACTTCAATGATTTTTAAGACCTTGTCTGACAATTAAGTATTTTCTTTCAAAGAAAGAAGGTGTGTAATTATATAAGGAAACCAAATTATTCAAATACCACAGTGGACTCTGCTGCCTATAATTCCATAGTAATTTTGTGACTCTAAGCTGAAACAACTTCAACTTTTATCCTTATTTTTTGTTTAGAGTGTTTTCTATGGACAATGATGACCTCTGAATTGATTGTCACTGCACTGCAGCTATACTAGCTTAGAAACTTGGAGTGCACATTTTAAACATTTATAGTAATTTAATATATAACATCTTTTGCCTGTTGAATCTACTAATAAATATTAAAGGCTCATATTTTGCCTGATTTGTGGTGTTTTTGAGTCTTAATTTTTCTAGAAATGCATTTTACATTTTTGTTACATTTTACTGATTAGAGATGTGAAAATGGGTCATTTGCCACACATATTTTGAAAAACCTTGGTCTAAGTTATAAAGTGGCCTGGATACTGAGGTAGCTGTTTTGTGAATTAAGTTTAGATTTTATATATATTTACACTTGCCCTTACACACACACACACACACACACACACACACACACACACACACACACAAAGTTCTTATCTGTATAACAGAACAGCCAACTCAGCACAAAGCTCAAAGCTCGGTGAACTCATTTCCTCAGTCTCTCCAGATGTGCCACAGCTGAGGAGATTGTTCAGGAGCAGGTATTGTTTGATTGAAAGATTGAAGCAAATGGATTTGTTAGGCTTGGTTCTTTTTTTTTTTTTTTCCCTTCCAAATTTTCCTCCCTCTTCCCCCCTTCCCTTTTCCTTTTTATTTTTCTTTACTCTCTAGGGACAGAATCATCTTCTCTCTCTTTAAAGTTAAACCAAGAACTCACATTCATATGGTCAAATAAAATATATCAGTAAAACTCACTAAGGCAGAGGAAGGAGAAAAGAGTTTAAAGTTACCTGGAGGAAGAGAAAGAACTATGGCTGGGAGATGCAAGTATATTAGAATCTAGAGACAAGTGTCTACAACAAAGGAAGCATTCCTTCATGATTCCAAGGAAACATTTTTCAGAAATCTTTTATCTATATGTTTTTATCATCTGGAAAAGAAAGAACTCTTCTTGGTTGTTCACCCATGAAAATCCAAAGAAATGTCTTCTAAAAGTCATTAGTGAACTTTCTTTCAGACACTTTTGGAAAGAGAACTGATCAGATCATTTTGCCTCCTGTTCCCCATAACCCCAGCTGAACTATTGGACATCTCAAGACTTTCATTGGGCCCAAGTTATTCCTCAGACTGTGAAATACGGTTGGTTAAAAATAGGACCCCAAAACAACCATATTTCCTCTCCATCATACTGCCCTTTTATGTGTACTCAAGACAATGCAGATTTGTTCTGCCTCACCTGTGTCTAATGTTAGACACATGCCCAAGAATCTCTCACAAATTTTGTATTTCATTTCACAACCAGAAAAATGTACTGCCCAAGCTCATGAGAAAACACAGAGAAATGAATCTGTACCCCTGAAGCTCTGCAATTCATTTTCCTTCTTTGTCTGTTCTGAAAACTGAATTCCCTGGGTTGGGGTTTTATACTACAACTTTCTCTTCTCTGGTTTTTTCTACTGCACCCCTCCATGCATACACACACACGCACACACACACACACACATCCCACCACCAGCACCATCAACTTCTCCCTGCCCCTCCAGGGTCTTTGGCTCCAAATCAGAACAGCTTTCAAGTGGCCAGGACCAGGTTCCAAAGCTCCTATGTTTCCTATAGGTTTTCCTTCTTTCCCAGATTTTTATAAACCTCAGTCTTTGTAGGAGGGCATGCACCTCCAGGTGGGGTTCTGACTGTAAGTATTGTGCCTGGGCCCCCACCCCTACAGCAGAAGTTTATTTGAAGTATGTTACTCTTTGCCTGCTTCTTAACTTGAGGCCTGATAGTCTTACAATGTCATTTTTTTTCCCCTACTGTAAATCAAGGGACAGCTGTCTTTGGAATAAATTCCAAATAGTTGGTCTGGAAATGAACTTGGCAGTGGGTCCCTCCTCCATTCTGGCTGACATTTCCCCATTAATTTCTCTTTCTCTTTCATCCATTCATTGGCTGATGAGTCTATAAATACACCTCATCTGCTTTTACTTTGCTTTTTAAGAATAAACTGATACCAAACACACTGTCTTAATTACATCCACAGGCAAAGCATAGCAAGTTTAAATGTTGTCACAATATAGTTTTAAAACTTGACATTGTTGATTATGCCATCTGTGATAAAACTGGGAAATGAAAATCTTAATATGAACATGTAAATGAGTGATTCATCTGAAAAGGAATTTTTAACATTAATAAATGAGAATATCCAGAAACCTATTAAGCAAAAGAAGGGAGTTGCACAGGAAACTGATAAGGGGTTTGGTAAGGAAGCAAAGAAACATGGCCCTCATTCTTCTTGGTCATGATATATCTGAAATTGAGCAAGTTAGCTCTCCCAAATTCAAGTCAGATCAGGCAGAACATTGTCCCAGTCCCATTCTTGAGTGTCCAAGTTATGTGACTGCTGTTGATCGCACAGGGCCTCCTTAGGAAGGCAAATGCAGGACAAATTTTGATTCATTCCCAGAAGAAGTAGGTTTTAGCAAATTCTACTTTTGTGATACAGACAAGATTAAAGAAAAGGATAAGGAATCACTCATATGCTTTTGATATAAAAATTACTTCTTTCAAAATCTTTCGTTGAGATGATATGGCTGATAAATTTCAGATAACACTAGCATATTGCGATAAATTAATATTCTGAATTTTGTAGACAAATGCTTGTTTTCCTGAGATAATCTCACATAAAGCACATTATTGACAAAAGCAAAGGAGAAATGAACATTCACTTTTTTGAATGAGAAGTCAATAGAAAGTTTCTTAAACATAGAATTATTACAATGCTACAGTTCTGTCATACACACAAAAAAATTCCCCACATGAGTATAGCTGATAATACACTTTGAGTCATAGGTAAAAAGTAGACATTGAAAAGATTTCAAGTGAGCCAAAAGAAGGAAAGTCTTGCAGATGGCCAAAAGGCTTTGGCATTGATGGAGAAGTATAGGAAAAGTGATAATCACATGTTTTACTATTTCTATGAGACCAATTTAAAATGAATATGATCTTATTGTAGACAAATCAATTTTGGCAGTATATAAAAAATGGCAGGAACATATTCATCACTAGAGAAGTTTACTAGAAGAAACTATGAGAGAATTTATTTTCTTTGAAAGGAAGATTTCTTTTCCTTAAAATAAAAGAAGAAAACAAATGTCTATGGCCATAGTTTTAAAACTTTGAGAACCACTGGTCAGTGTAAATACCACACTATGCATTTTTACATAAATATCTTACTCTTCATGCAACAATTCAGCCATAGGTGTACCTCTGAGAGCTTGATATACACATAGTCTTCAGTGGTCATGCATTCAACATTCTTCCTATGTGTGGACAGTTATAGACTATTTACTATCCTCCAAGACTAGCATTTTGTACAGAAGTAGATGAACAATCTTTTTGAAAGACCCTCTGGTGGCATCTTGTCAGCTAACAATTTAGTTTGGCAGAAATGCTGTCAGGCAGACAATACTACGGGTTCACAAAACCACTTAGTCTCTCCCCTGGGTACAAGGGAAAACGTCCATCTCCCAAACTTCTTTCATCTAGATGGCATGTTGTGACAACTGATGGCCAATGGATGTGAGCAGATGTGATGTATGTACTTTTATCCTTGACCCTTTAAAAGACCTGTGAGATTCTCCCTGTTCTCTCTCTTTGCTCATTCATTGCTGAACATAGTAGATTTGGCACAAGCCTCCCAGGCAGGTCCTAATGGGTGGCAGAGCCACTGAGGACCATCTTAAAGAAGGGTAGCCCAAGCAAGACCAGCTTCATCACTTTGTGAACAAAATAGTTAAATCACTGACACTTGGACACTGTTTGTAACAACAATAATTAGCAATAACTGCACTCAACAAATAATGTCCATCGATAGAGTAATCCAAATGAAAAAATCAATATTGGTGCAATTATTTAACTATTGTATTTCAACTTGTCATTATTTTCTACTAAAATGATGGAAAATACAAGAATAAAGGTAAATGTACTAGTGGCAAGAGTATTATGAACTTAATAGAATCCAGAAAAAGATGAAAATTACTAGTCAAATTGAAAGTGATGAATTTTTTAACCGAAGCCAGACTCACAAAAGGGCTGTCAACATGTTCAGTTGCAAAGAAAAATAAAATTACAGAACATGCGTGAGATGTTAAAAATTAAATCTTTCATATAATGTAACTAAAAAATAAAATTGACGTGGAAATAGAATCCTCCACTATCACCCCTCACCTTTAGGTTTAAATCCTTTGTTTTACTATCTGATAATCAACTTCAGAGCCTGTGTTCAGGATCAAAGGTACAAAAGTTCCTATTTCCTAGTTTTGAAATATGAGAAAATTAAAAATCAGATAGGTTGTACAATTTCCCCAGTCATGTTAATGAATAATAGAACTGAGATATGTTCCAACATTTGCATCCACATAAAGTCTTTTTTTTTTTTATTATACCTCCCTGCCTCTCATCTCTGTAAAAATTTGGGTGTCTGCCTATCTTTGAAGAAGAAAGCATATAAAATGATCTTGTGGCGCCCCCTTTGATTGTAGGATGAAACTTTTTAATCTTGTAAATGCAAGAGCCTTGTGAAGTCCGCCCTTTGGCTATCCAGTGGATGAGTGCCCAGAGATATGCTCAGCTATGCTGTGCTGCCTCCACAAACAGCCCTACTCCTATGAAGTATTTCCATTAATTTAATGTGGAAAATAAAGTTATAACAACATTAAAGACTATGCTACAGTTTCATGCTCCATACTGTTGGCAGAAAACTTGGCCTCTGTCCCAGAATTCTGCCCCAACTGGCCATGTCTCAGGAGGAAAGAATTCCTCCCATCTCTCTACAGCAGCCTATTCTGCTTAACTCAGACCCCCACAGAGAAGAGGTGAGGAATACAAAATGTTTCCAAAGAGAGAACTGGCAAACAGAAAGCCTGGAGATGTCCTACCTCTTGAAAAGAAGAAAAAAGCTAAATTATTTATTAACATCCTAATGACTCTTAGCAGAACGTCATGAAGGCATTCTTTGTTGCTACTGCTGTGGCAAAGGAAATGTATACAAAACATTTCAACTGGAAAAAATCTTTTTCACCAACAAGCCAACAACTTTGACCTTACGTAGTATTTTGAGACTCCGCTTTCATAATAACTCAGGTTCACAGTATTTTGGACTCAGTAAAATGCATATGAAGTGGTTAGACTTTTGCTTGTGGATGATACTGATGCAAAAATGAACTTTAGTAAAAGTTCTAATCATCCATGCTCCTTTGGTCCCAGAAACTAATTCTATGGCTACAGTTCTACCAAGACATTGGCACACTAGATGTTTCCCGTGAGGACTTCTCTGCCATGGCACCCATAGCACTGCTGTATGGGCTTGCACAAGGGTAGAAGCAGCCAGTGGAGAAATTATGGGTCTCTCAGAGTCATTTCAGAAGCTGGGGCCATGTGCAGTTCAGGGCACCAATGCCAAAAGCAAGCCCCGTAGCTCATTCACCTCACTACAAACAACCCAAACCTCCCTGTTCATGTTCTGTGTTTAAAAGTGGAAAATGAGACATCATGAGGAATTGAAAATAGGAGAAAGGGAGGAGGATCTTAGGTTGGATAGTCATATCAGCATAATGGGATTCCATTGATGAAATTCTGCTGCTTCATCTACTCTTGAAAAGAAAGTTGGGCAGCCTGGGAAATAATGCTGAGGTTTCCAAGTCATAAAAAATTGGGGCATTATTGGGAAGTGTGTGTCCAACAAGAGATGTTATAATCTAGACCATTGGGGCTTCTCCAACTCCAATTTGTGTCAGTCACTGGGGGATCTTACTGACATATCGATTCTGACTCAGTAGATTTGGGGATGAGGGAAAGCTGAGATACTGTCTTTCTAAAAAATTTTCAGGTGATGATGCTTTCATAAACAAAGTTGTAGAAAGAACATAAAGTCCAAGGTCAGAACACAGGAGCTGTGAAAGCTTGGGCTTCAGAGTTCTTATCCGTGAAACGGAGATTAAGTATTATCATGTGAGCATTAAATTGACATCACATCATTTACCTGGCACATACAGGTTCCATACATTGACTGTATTGCTTTGAACATCGGGCCAACTTTCAAAAAACTGTTGCCTTTTGTTAATTTGTTTTTTTAAAGGTGAGATTAACATTTGCAGGGTAAGGTAAAATGTGAAAGCAGAGGTGGACAGGGGGTAAAAAGAAAAGCTAAACTTGAAAGAATAAAGAGAGAGATCCCCACCTCTCCTTTTGTTCATGTTCACAGACAAATTCATGCAGTCACAGATGCACCTCTGTGAAATTATGTTAAAAGAGGTATTTCCTGGAGAAGATGAGGGACATCTTTCTTGGTTTCTTTCTTTTTTATTCCAAAAATAAAGGCATTGGCGAAAGATGGCTGCTGCCAGAATACCACATGAATTTACCCTCTTATTTGTGATTCTCACAGAATATTTCCCAAATGAGGATAGCACAGATTTACCAACTAAATAAATGAAAGTATACCAAACGATTTTTACACATCCTTATAATACTCCACCAAAGTTTAAGTCTAGTGCTTAACATTTAAACTCTTCTCCACCTCCCTGAACTATAGATAGAATAAGCTCACTTACGAAAATAACATATTAAAATGATTTCTAATTTAATAAGTATTTATTGAGCATTTACTATACTAGACTACATACCACTCAGCTGGAACATATCTGTGAATCATATAATTCTTGCCCACAAACAGTACAAATGTAGCCAAGAAGCCATACATACTAACAAAAATATTGGACTATACTTTAGTAACTATAACAGAGAAAATCACTCTGCATTATGAAAACACAAGTGAAGGATATTTAAAACAGTCCTTGCTCCAGGTGATTTAAAGGTTGAATATAGAATGTGATAAGTATATGCTAGAATTTTTTTGTTTTGGTTAAGTTAAATTAGTTGCTAATATGAAAGGAAGTGCTGTGCTCAATTGCCAGCCCCCCGACAACAATCAGCTGAAGTTGCATAGTGGATTCTCCTTTTAAATGAGAGATACATTCTCCAGTTTACTGCTATCTTCTATATTTCTTACAAGTATTGACAGGTGTCACTCATTCACCTCGTCAGTGTGTCTATATGAGTTCCATTTTTTACTCTTGACTTATGAAGAGGTGGTAAAGAAACAAGATTCTTCCTTAAAGATAGATAGATGAGGAAGAAATGAAAAATAAGAGGAAAACCACTTTTTTTTTTACATTCTCCCACATATTTACTATTTGGAGCATTCTTTATCTCTTTCTGTAGGTCAAATTTTCATCTGTTACCGTTTTCCTTCTGTGAAGCAATTTCTTTTATCTCTTATAGTGATGCTCTCTTACCTTTCATCAATCTGAAAAGGTTCTATCTTGTCTTCGTCTTTGAAAGATGTCTTCATTGGGCATAGAATTCTAGATTGCCAATTTGGTCTTGGTTTGATTTGGTTTGGTTTGGTTTGCTTTCAGCACTTAAAAAATGTCCTCTTATTATCTTTACTCTGCCTGGTTTGTGACTAGAAGCCTGCTGTAATTCTTTGTTCATCTGCACATAATGTATCTTTTTCCTTCTGGCTGCTATTTAGATTTTCTCTTTGGCATTGGTTTTAGAAATTTAATTATGTTGTGTCTGGCTATGGTTTTCTTTATGTTACTTCTTTTTGGAGTTTGTTGAGGTTCTTAGATCTTTGTATTTACATTTTTCATAAAATTTAGACAATTTTGAACTATTACTTTCTCAAATAGTGTTTCTGTTTCTCTCCATGTCACATTTGTGGGGCTTGAACTTATACGT
>RJWM01041822.1:0-14677 GCA_004363535.1 Dasyprocta punctata | reverse complement strand
GTCTGCACTCCCATGTTCACTGCAACGCTACTCAGAATAGTCAAGATACAGAAACAACATAAATGTCCATCAGTGGAGGCATGGATCAAGATAATGATCAAAAGAAGTATGAATCAAGGTAATGCAAGAACTGCACACATTGTGCATGTGTGTGTGTATGAGAGAGAGAAAGAGAAATAGAGAGAGAGACAGAATATCATTCAGATGTAAAACTAAAACCTGCCATTTGCCACAACATGAATAGAACAGGAAGATACGATATTAAATGTTAGCCAGACAGAAAGAAAAGTTTAGCCGGGCGTGGTGGCGCACGCCTCTAATCCCAGCACTCGGGAGGCTGAGGTAGGCGGAGCGTTGTGAATTCGAGGCCGGCTTGGGTTACAACGCAAACGCAAGGCCGACCTGAGCTACATAGTGCGACCCTGCCTTGAAAAACTAGGGTCGGGAGCTTGACTCAGTGGCTTAAGCGCCTGTCTGGCAGGCGTGAGGTTGTGAGTTCAATCCCTGGTGACGCAAAAAAAAAAAGTACCTGAGATTATTGACTGTTCATAAGTTCAGTCTGTGCCTCACCCTGTCACTTTGGGGCCTGTAGTGAGGTAATATATCACCATGGCAGAAGCATGAGGCAGAGGGGGCTGCTCACCTCAGAGTAGCGTGGAAAAAGAGAGAGAAGGAGCTAGGGTCCCAGTGTCACCTTCAAGTCCACATGCCCCATAATGATCTAACTTTCTTCCACAATGCCCAACCTCTTAAAGTTTCCACTACCAACCTATAGTCCTGCATGCTCACCAAGTCTTCAACACCTGACCCATTGCAGCCCTCACTCACAGGAGTCCTTTATTTTCATCTGTACTTTCCAACTCTCAATACACTAACTTGCTACAAATATAAAGCACAAATGTTATCATACTAAGTACAGAATATCACCACTGAAATTCCTTGTTCTACACAATTCAAGTCAAATAAACAAAAGCAATTGGAAGTTTTACGATATATCAAAAGATCCCTCCCCGCATCTCTTAGAGTCACCATTCTGTAATATTTGCTGAGAAGCTGTAGTGCTCAGCAATTGAATTTTTCTTTCTAGTAAAGGATATCAAATGTGACTGAGGAAAGAATTCCACTTCCTTTACAATATCCTCCCAATAAAGAAACCAATCATGCCAAATTAAATCAGGTATTTCTCTCAACAAAAGCTCACACCTGCATACAGACAGGCTAGGTATTCTCACTCATCTTCCCTGTGCCAAGCTCAGTAATTAGCTAATGAGCAAAACTGCACAGAAAATGCAGTCCCTTCAAATAAAATGAACTAATTAAGTTAATAATCAAAAGAAGGACTAATTCTAGAGTGTATTCTTTGAAAAAATAAAGTTATTTTATTTAGAGGAAAATTAAAAAAAGCTTTCCCTCATACTTCTCATCATTAACTTCCTTAAATCAATCTAAACATTTGCAATAAACTTCTCAAATAAAATCTTCCCCTTTTTGCTCTAAAATGGAACAGGTTAAACTTTTTTAAAATAGTGGTAAAAGTGCCATTTTGTGATGTAACCCATGAAATTATTTTTCTTATGACCACCACTACTTTGTGAACTCAGCAGGCTATGTTTGGGCAGCTTTCATATCAAAAAGTGCAATTTTGAGCCGGGCATGGTGGCGCATGCCTTTAATCCCAGCACTCGGGAGGCTGAGGTAGGCAGAGCGTTGTGAGTTCGAGGCCGGCTTGGGCTACAACGCGGGGCAAGGCCGGCCTGAGCTACATAGTGCGACCCTGCCTCAGAAAAAACCAGGGCCGGGAGTTTGGCTCAGTGGCTTAAGCACCTGCCCTGACAGGCGCGAGGCTGTGAGTTCAATCCCCAGTGCCGACAAAAAAAAAAAAAGTGAAATTTTGGAGTTTTATCTGAACCAAATCCAGAAGGCACTCTTCAAATTTAATTCTAGACTGCTAATTTTATAGCTATCTTTGAGTTCCCAATATTTAATAAAATTAGTAAATATTTCTTAGCTAACTTAATAAGAAATTCACACATATATTCTATCAGAAAAACATCATTCCATAGTCACTGAGGGGTGAAAATATCACAGGCCCTGATCTAGGTGCTGGTTACTTTGAAAGAAAAGGATTTCTCATGTCCTCTCTTGTATATGGAAATTAAAATAGTCAATCAAGGTGGAGAATGGAGATTTCTAAACCTGGGAAGGGGCAGGGAGGTTAGATAAAAGGAGGCTGGATTTGATCAGTGAACACTATAACACAATGAACCTCATTATATGTGTAATTAATGCAAGTTAATCAAAGATAAAATAAAATAATGATTTAAAAAAGAGATAGTGTAGAGGGGTCATGTGTTTGACCTTAGAGAGAATACAGTGGATTGGGATCAAGTACACAGAATTGTACAGTAAAGAGCCCTGGCATTGACTTTCATGATAATTATATATTCCTCAAACCAAACTTTGCAGAGCTAGGATTTTTATTTCAATATACTTTGTACCCTTTCAAATCCTTGTTTAAAAAATAGAATTTCTAGGCCACTTTTTTGGGGTCTGATTTGTGTAAAGTCCAAAAGGTGTGATGCAAACAGGGTAATTGCTTTGGCTTAGTCTTCAAATATTTTTTGAACAAGAAAAAATTTTTAAGAGCTAATATGATCAGAAAAAAACATTAACAGAGGCTTTAGTTTTCAGAGATTAGTAGGGGAAAGAATGTAAAATTAGGGCTTAAAAGAAACATGCATAATAGTTTTATTAAAAAAATAGGTAAATAATGTTTCATGATAAAGAACTAAAAAATTATTGTGTTGCCATAGCTTTGTTAAAGAAGTGAAAGACACTGTCTAAATGACATTGTTCCCTTCAAGAGTTAAATTTATCTTTGCTCCCAGTTTATGCATATGTGAAAGATAGGATTTTTACAATTGTTCTAACACAAATACAGTTAAACATTGCTATTTTCTTTGGACTAAATGAAGCCTGAAAACCAGCGAAGCATTTCCTGCCATGTGTTCTTACACTTTCATTTGCTCCAGATCAACTGCCAGTTTGAAAGCTCCTGTGCATAATACACTGCCAAGCCAGAAAGTATAATAAACCTTCTGTAATATTCTTGGAAACTATAGACCCAGTGAGCTCAGGGAGTCCAGCGTTTACACATATAAATCAGGTATTGCAATTCTCCTAATCCCATGAGATACTAAGTAATCATGGGATGAACAAATCTGTTTTCTGTGAACAACGAACCTTCACCCAGGTCTACCTACCAAGATAATAAGAGTCTTCAGGGTGAGAGGTAAGGTTTTCATTCACAGAAGAGTGGCAGTACCCAAGTGGATATTGTGAATGATTTGAGGACAGAATACCCGGGTTGAGTCCAGATAATACAAATCAAAATTTGAGTATCCATTTATAAAAGACCATAAGTTTTTAAGGTACAAATCATTATTTTTCTGTATTCCTATGGTTCCTAAAAATATTGGATCCTTTGACAAAATTTTCTAGTTTGGATACAGGAAATGAAGGAGTATACAGAAGCATTTATCCTCCATTATTAGAAGTAACTAGCATTTATTACAAACTTTCTGACCAATTTGCACTAATTTTATTGTGGCTGTCAAATACTTCTTCACTAATCAAATATGATTCAGATCTCTCACCTCAGACCAGATATAGAAAAACTGATTCAAGTATGTTTGCATCCTTTCCATTACAAGAAAATATCTGTGCCTATAGTTAAGTTAAAGTCAAAGCTCTTTGAAACTTGCAAAAGCAAAGACTTAGATGACTCAGGACTTCTGAGTAATAGTCTGACTTTTTTTCCTACCACTGTTGAAGTAGCACTCAAAAAGACACAAGCCAACAGTTTACTATTCTGGGGGGAAAAAAACGTAAGTAAAAATTTTTCAAATTTTAGATAGCATGAAGTCTGAGAAAACTTCATCTCCTACAGAAACATCATGTTTCTATTGCTTTTTGGAGAATGTCAAGGTGGCTTCAGATGAATAAGAAAAGATATACGATATTCTAACAATAGAATGTCTAACATATATTCTATTGTTCTGACAATATGTGTAAGCTGGCCACTGTTGAATTGACTTCTACATGCCTCAGTTCCCTGCTCTGTGAAGGAGTAAATGAGACATCTAGGGTTTGGTGGAATCTTTAGCTATAGTTCTTTCCTGCAAAGTAGCCTCCTAAGTCACTCACCATTTTCCAAATCTACACTCCTTTCTGAAACACAGGTTTAATTTAATTCTGTGATTCTGAGGACTGGTTGATGACTCTCAAAGTAAACCCCATCAGTCAAGTCCAATGTTTTCCTCCCACCATTTATATCCAGACGTCCATGAGAACTCAGACAGAAAAGTAGTCGTCGAGTCTATTGGAAGGTGGCTACTTTCCCACCTCCAACCACTGTCCTTTCTTTTCCTCCCTCTCTTCTCCAGCTCAAACACCCTGGCCTCTGCAATGTGAGACAGAGTTGCGCCCGTCTGCTCTGCTCTCCACCAGCAGAGACAGGGAGAGCCGGGTGACTGCCAGGCCCCAGATTGATGGCGTGTGGGAACACAGAGCCAGGGCTGCTGGCGGCCAAGTGCTTCTCCAAGGGGATCCCACATAATACACTTTCCAGATTTCTGGGCCTGCATCCAGCTGCACACTCCTGTGCCTGCCACTCTCCCTTCCCAGGCTGGGGGCCGAGGTGAAGGAGCAGGCCTGCACACCACGTGCGGACTGCCTTACTGCTGCGGCCAGTGTGTCCAACTTGTTACTGTAAGAGGCAGTGGGAAGAGAAAGGGAACCCCTCTCCCCCTTTCGGCAAAACCTCCCTCATCCCCTTCTATGGTGGATGATTAAAACTGGATGAGGGCCAGCCTGAAAGGATCTATGTTTTCCAGGGCTGACAGCCACTGAAATAGGTTATGTGAACGCAGTAAAAATGCTGCAGAGAGCGTCTCCTCCACCTCCAGCGTGTCGCCCTGAGCGATTAAGATTCCAGTTCCTTCACCTCAGTGCACTCCTGCAGGTGGCTGGAAACCCTGCCTCGTGCTCCACCTGGGAGTGGAGAGGCCCTGGGAGTGGAGGGGCCCTGGACCTGGGGAATGACTCTCCTCCAAACTGCAGGACTAGAACCTATCCTCAAGAACTAACTGAGGATCTCATCTTTTCTAACCTTGCCTGGTAAGGAATGAAGCAGGCTGTGCATAAGAATAAGAAAATAAGAAGTGGTTTAATGAATTATTTGTTAAAATCTCATTGCATTCATGCCTACAGATGAAATTTAACGTATCAGTAAAATTAGAAAGACAAAGACATTATAAACAAAGTTCCTCAGTAAACCACAAAGTGTTTGGCTTACCTTATCCTTTTCTCTCATCTCTTCTGAGAAACCATTTGTGGAGAGTAAAGGAATTAAGAGTTATAAACCCAGCTGGGTGTGGTGGCACACACCTTTAATCCCAGCACTCAGGAGGCTGAGGCAGGAGGATCATTGTGAGTTCGAGATCAACCTGGGCTACAAAGTGAGTACAAGGCCAGCTTGAACTGCATAGTGAGACCCTGTCTCAAAAAATAGGGCCAAGGATTTAGCTCAGTGGTGTTAGTGCCTGCCTGGCAGGTGCGAGGTTGTGAGTTCGATTCCATGTACAAAAAAAAAAAGTGTTATAAATCCCATAGGAACAAAAATGATCAGGAAAAAAGGGATCTGTGGAAAAGATGAAGAGGAGATAAAAGGATAAAAAATGGTTAACCTGGACATTAGACACAAAATCAATGAGACTCAGAGGCAACAATGAAAGAAGTGTGTGAAGGCAAGGTAAAATCTGAAAGGATGGTTTCATTCCTTCACAACAGAAAAGAAATCACAAGGAATTGGATCATTATATACTTCATCCTCAGCCCTGGTACAGCCTAGGAGCTTGTGCCAAGCAGTATTTAGACACTGGTTTTCTATAAAACAAAAGTTTTATGCAAAGTTTTATAAAAGAGTTTTTATAAGCTTTTGTCTTAGTTACTGTATTGGGTGATATACTATGTCCCCCCAAGTCCTCATATACTTTTGATGGGGCTGAGTCTGACGCATGTTATTAGTTTGTTGTCCAGTGCTGGGATTGGCAATGTGAGTGCTGCACCTGCCCAGGGGTGGAGCTGAGATACAATGTAAGGGAAGGTAGGTCTTCCTCTTGCTCGCTTTCGCGTTTCTGCCCTCTCTCTCTCTCTCACCAGCACACCTTGCAGCTTGCGGCTGCCATGAATGGCAGCCCCACGCCATGCTGCCTTGGAGCCAACTAAGTATGGACTGAAACTCCCAAGAAACTGTAAGAATAAACCTTTCCTTCCCTAATTTTGGGCATCAGGTATTTTGTCTCAGCAACCAGTGAAAAGTAACTAAAACAGTTACTTTTTTCATTATTGAGACAAAATATCCCAACACCCACAAGTCAAAGGAGGGAAAGTTTATTTGAGCATACTGTTTGTAGAGGTTTCAGTCCACAGTTGGCAGGCTCCAAGGCAGGGTGACATGGAAGCGGGGGCATCACAGAGGAGAAACCACTCATGGCATGGTAGGCAGAAGGCAGCATCAGAAGCAGCAAAAGCAACAGAAGCAGTGAGGAGCACCTGCAGCAGCCAGCCTGCCTTTGCTCTGTCCCTTTACAGTGTATCCCATCCCAGCTACAAGCCTATTGGCTGGTGCCACCCATACCCAGCATGGGGCACCCATATCCCCCTTAATCCCAGTATCACACCAGTAATACAGCCACCTTAGAAACTGTGTTTTGGGGTAACATCTAGATTCAAGGCATAAGAGTTTTATAGTCAAATGATCTAGGAAAAGTAGGGCATCAAAAATGTGAATATTATCATTCCAGAATAAAACACTAATGACTGTAGAATTTCTGAGAACCTATAAAGGCCAACTCCTTACTTTTTCATTTTTTGTCTGCCTCCAAGCATACTGTGAATCATCTTAATTTCTCTCAATATAAGGTAAGAAAGAACAATAAAAGGCACTACATATTTAAAGAAAGTCTCATATTTCAAAGATATGATCTCAAAAGAAGCAAATGTTCATGGAAATGAAAAGAATTTTTAAAAAATAATTTTTAAAAAATAAAACCTCTACTTAGTATAAGAAAGTTTCCATATTGTAGAAGGAAAGAAAAATCAGCAAGAATAAAACAAAACTACAATTTTTAAAAGGACCTTATAATCTTAGAAATTTGTGTAATTAATTGAATAAAAACTGTAAAACACTGGAAAAATAAAATTGAGGATATTTTGAGTTCTCCTAGCCATGAAGTTATCATCCAAAAAACACCATCTTAATATTAAGTTTTAAAGAAAAAGAAAAAGCATTAAAAACAATTAAAAAATTATTGAAGGAATAATTTTCCCCCAAACTGGGCCAGGATGTGTTTTTCTATTTAACTATCCCACTAAATGAAATGTAAGAATTCAGAAAATATAAATTGTAAAGTACTAACTATATCAAAACAAATTCTAAAATGTTTGATAGAGAAAAATAAAATAAAAAACTTTCTATAAAGAAACAAGAATAAGTATTGCATCTAATTTTTTAAAAAATAATGCATTCTAAAAGGTTAGAATTTTTTAAAGGATCATGGAATGTAGTAAGAAACTAAAATTGTCAAGCATGAATGTTAATATTTAACATTAACAGTTTAGAATAAAATATTCATAAATTTTATCCACCAACCATTCACCTTGTAGACTCCTTTGAAGTTGTACTCCAGCAACAGAAGGGTGGAAACCAAGGAAGAAAAGATGCTGGATACAAGAAATGCTGAAACTACCCAAGAGTCCAGTTTTTAAAAGTCTTACCTATGCAAGAGGCTTAGCAAAATTAATCTCAACTCTGACCTGGAAGCCAGTTGCTTACAAAAGAATGTTTTCAACATTAAAAAAGTATAGTAAAATTAAAAGTTATACTTTGTAAGACCTTTCATGATGCTGGCAATATATACAGTATTCCATACATCAATAAACAATAGAAAATGATCCCATGTTCTGAGAAAAACAAAAACACGTTTAAGGATGGTATATTGTAATTATGAAAATAAGTAGAACATGTCTTACTTTAAACAACTAGTAGACAAAAAAACAAAAATATAATTTTCTGTGTGGCTATAAATAACAGACTTTGGCATATGGTATGAGGATCTTGAGAGCAGAACTGAAGAAAAAGAATAGCACAGCCGACAATTCCTTGATGAAGAATATCCACCTGTACATAATTGTGTAAACACTGTCAGCTGTCACATTTTGAAATCAAAGACAACTTAGTTTTAGTTATAAAATAGAATTAGAATATTAAAGCATTTTGAAAGTAGAAGTTGAATAGAGGCACCCAGGCTACTCTGAAAGTTAACATTCCAAATCACACATGAGCAAGACAAAAGACATTGTGTGACAAAAGACATTGATGAACCAAGTGTCCAAGGTGCAACTGATAGTTACAGCTCTAGCTGTTGGAGGAGCTCAGATCAACAATATATCTATCAGGCAAAATATAGAAGTAGATGGAGGTGAAAATGGGGGGTTAAATTCTTTTCTAATGAAGCAGACATGATAATCACAAAAAACTAGTTACAGATATATTTTAAGATAATTGTCCCTTAGAATCTGCTTTGTAATGGGGCATGCAGGGAAACATTGTTTCTTTTTACAGCCTTTTTTCACCGCTTCATTTTTATACTACATTGTATAAGTTTTTTCTGGAAAATATAAACAGAAGCAAAGCAGCAATGTTTATAGATCTCATTTAAAAGGTAACAGTGACATGACCAAATTCATGGACTTTTCTGCCCATCTACACTCTTCTAACACATTTCAGCACACACATATATAAAACAATTAAATAAGCAATGATATAAAATAGAACATTTAAAAATATTAGAACATGTAAATTTTCTCAGCTACTTATTTTGTGCTCTTGCCACCTTCATAGCTGTCAATCAGCAACAGAAACCTTCCAAACAGTCCAACATCTGCTTTCACATGATTGATTTCTTTCAATTTTAATGACTCCCAGGGAAGCAATAGATTTTAAAAATCAAAATTCATTTCAATAGTTTGGCCATCTTATTAACCACAAAAATATCCCACAAAACCTGTTCCCTTTCTATCACACTTCCCCATACTCTGAACATTTTTGTCTCTTGAATAATATAATAGTGTTTACCTTTTCTTCTACCTTTCTTAGGAGTGACAGTAAAACTCCAAGTCCACTACTGGAAAGGAACTAAAGGCTTGCTGACAGGGGCTGATGTGGCATGTATCATTAAGAATATAAAATTATTAAATGTTATATAATCTACATATTTTAATTATAAATTATATATTAATTTACTGTCAGTGTTTGTTTTGACTATGTTGTCTGTTGTTTAGGCTTGTCTTGAAATCTTGAAAGGTTTCTTCTTATGCCCTTTGGCTATGTGAGATTTATATTTCTGGGTTGTTGTTCATTAATTCTAAAGTTCTAGCAATTTACAGAAGTGTTTTTGACATATCCTCCTGTTATGGAAAACTGAAGAAAAGTCAACAGAAAAGAAAAAGTATAGATTTTTAATTACTTATTGTTATTAATCATCTCAAAATTTTAACACCTTCATCCAAAAGAAATGAATGATTTTATTTTCTTTCTGTAACTTGTTGTTTTATTTACTTATTTATTTATCTATTTAGTTATTTATTTATGCACTGGGAATTAAACTAGGGATGATCCACCACTGAGCTATAGTCTCAGCACCCAGGCAGGCTTCAAATTTGTGATCCTCCTGCCTCAACCTCTTGAATAACTGCAATTACAGATATACACCTCCATACCTGGCTTACTCCAGTACTTTAAAATCAGTACTATGTAGAACACATTAATAGCTCTCATTTGTTTTCTATGTAATTTAGAAGATGGCATTTTGTCGTTCTGGTTCACAGAGTTAATAAGACCAATTTTTCCATAGAATAAAATTTATCATAATTTTTTATTTTCAGTAAATAACTTATTACTGAAAGATAAACCTGAGTAGATTGTGAGTCTGACTGTTGTTTTCTTTTCTGTGGTTTTGAGAGCTACTTGCTATTTCTCACAATTCTTTTCTAAATGGGTAGAATTTTTCCACAATTATTTTATTGAAAACATTATACTTCATTTTAGATTGTAGGGACAGGCCTTTTGCAGGTCTGATTATGTTACAGGCAACTGAGTTAGACAGAAGTATTATAGGCAGTCAGACAGGGCTAGGCCCTCAAAGGAAATCAGCACAGAGGACCAGAGGTCTTGGTGACCTTGGAAGAGACCCGCACCTCTTGCTACAGGCCAAATATCAAGACAAAAGGCAAAACAAATACACCCATATGCTAAGGATTGATATTCTAAATAGTTCTATATCACCCTGAGGAAGTCAAGAGTCAACATCCCACCCTTTTACAAGAAGAGTCATTATCATTAAGCATCCCTCGCTTACTACGTGACTTGCCTCCCCATTTGTCCTTGATTTAATCAATTTTACCTGAGCAACTGATCTTATCGGTTAACCATGGTTATGTCCCACCTTATGCCCATCTGCCTTGCGAGTTCCCAGTTTTCCCCATCATGGTTTTACTCTATAAAAGTCCCTAAAACTGACAGAGTCACGGGCAACCCACTTGGGCCCCCTTCTGTCCCTCAGACCGAAGCTTTCTTTCTCTCAATAAATACCTTCTGCTCTTACCCTCTGTTGTTCCTAAAATTCATTCTTCGATTTTAGAGAACATGAACTTGCGCTGTACGTATAGTAGTGTTACAGGAAAAATGAATTAGACAAAATATTATAGGCAGTCAGATAGGGCTAGGCCCTCAAAGGAACCAGTGCAGAAGTTCGGATACCTTGTAACCTCTGAGGAGACAGACACCTCCTGCTGTGAGCCAGATATCAAGACAAAAGACAGAACAAATACCCCCATATCCTAAGGATTGAAATTCTAAATAGTTCTCTATCACCCTAAGGAAGTTAGGAGTCAGCATTCCAACCCCCTACAGAAAGGGTCACTACTGTTAAGCATCCCCGCTTACTACGTGACTCCTTTCCTCATTTGTCCTTGATTTAATCAATTTTACCTGAGCAATTAATCTTATTGGTTAACTGTAGTTATGTCCCACCTTATGCCCACCTTGCAGGTTCCCATTTTCCCCACTTTGGACCCATCTAACCTCATGGTTTTACTCTATAAAAGTCCCTAAAAATGACAGAGTCTATGGCAACCCACTTGGGCCCCCTTCTGTCCCTCAGACAGAAGCTTTCTTTCCCTCAATAAATATATCCTGCTCTTACCCTCCGTCGTTCCTAAAATTCATTCTTTGATTTTTAGAGAACACGAACTCGCGCCGGATGTATAGTAGGTTGAGAGTTTCATTCCCCCATATCATTTGGAGGTCTGGGATCATTTTTCCTATATCAGTAGGTTGGGAGTTTCATTCCCCCACGTCATTTGGAGGTCTGGGATCATTTTTCCTATATCAATTAAATTGGTATCTTAGTTGGTGATTTGATGTATGTGGAGTGCAAAGCATGAGAGAGTCCCCTTTTGTTCACTTTAAATATCTTACTTAAATGAGATTCAATGATTGCCTTCTTTTTTTTTTTTTTTTTTTTTTTTGTGGCACCGGGGATCGGGCTCACAACCTCGCGCCTGCCTGACAGGCGCGTAAGCCGCTGAACCAAACTCCCGGTCCTGGTTTTTTTTGAGGCAGGGTCGCACTGTGTAGCTCAGGCTGGCTTTGCGCTCACGTTGTAGCCCAAGCCAGCCTCGAACTCACAACGCTCCGCCTACCTCAGCAATGATTGCCTTCTTACTGAACTATAAGCAACTGACTTCTGAAAATTTTCCAGATTGCCAGCTTCCTTTCAAATGTGGCCCATTCACCTCACACACTGTTGCCAATTTTTCTCTATAACACAGAAAACAATTAAAGGACACCGCTAAGTGAAAACATAGCTCCAATGCCAATGGGACTGGTTCCAATTACTCTAGCAAAACAAGGCCCTGCACATTCTGTTCTCAACTGCACCCTCCTACCTTATCACTTCACAGTTAGATTGCTCCAAGTCCTATTTATGCTTTCTCCACTCTTATACCAAACACTCAATTGAGCACACTGCAATCTTGCCCTCCTCCTCATAGCTCTACTGAAGTAACAGCCATGACTACTTAGCTATTTCATGGAATATTTTTCCTTTCTGAACCTCTTCCTTCTGCTTCTGACTTTATTGAACCAAGTTATTCTCTCATCTGGAGGTATTGCAGGAAATTTCCCAAAACAAGCCAAGCCAAACCAAACCAAACCAAACCAAACCAAAAGGAAGACTGCACCGAGGAGATAAGACAGCAGCATTTAATCTTTATACCAGTGGACTGTTGGAGTTCAGGCAAGTGGACTGTTGCATGGATAATTCCTCCCAAGCAACGACCCTGAATGCAGGAGTTTAGTCTATATAGAATTAGCAGTGGAAGGTACAAACCAAGTGACCAAACATTACATGATTGGTTACATACGTTGAATCATACACTGACAGGCAGGCTAGTTTTTAAACAGTAGAAACATTCTGGGAACCAGGGGAGGAGGCTCTTACAGAACAGCTATACTTGAGGGCATTACCATAATATAGGAATTGTTCCAGAAAGAGAGACTTGACTGAATGAAAGTAGTTAAGGACATTACCATAATTATAGGAGCTGCAAAGAGAAAAACTTGACTGAATGAAAGCAGTTAAGGACATTATCATAATAAAGGAGTTGTTCTGGAGAGAGAAACTTGACTGAGCACAGGTCAGCTCAAGATGCCTTAAAGTATAGGCAATCGCTCTGACATTGTCAGGGTCAATTGAATTTACCAGAGGCAGCAGAACAACAACTTGGTCAGTCTTCCAATTAATCATGGAATATCTGTAAGTTTCTTATTTTGCCCCAACAGAGGTGCCTCCCATCTCCTTCAGATTTAACTAGCTCTATGCAACTATTAAAATTCAGAAGCTCATAAAGTTTAGTCTCTAACTTTCTACTTATCTATCCTATTACCTTATCCCTTTCTAGGTGACCACATTCACCTCTGCAATGCAAAGATCACATGCATGCAGATGCCATAGAAGTCAACATTTGTACCCTAGACCATTATATTCAGCACTGGACCCTATGAACCAAACTGCCAGCTTGTGGGTCTCAGAAGAACCTCAAAGTGACCTTGCCAATAAACTTAAATTTCCTCTCAAATCTTGATTAACTCAGTAAGTGTTATATCTGCTATCTCATTTTAAGAAGCAAAATGCTTTACAAGCTGTATAATTATCATCATCCTCTAATCCCTTTACCCAACATAATAACTGACAGGTTCTGCTAGCCTGGGGCTTAGCATCCCCCCAACTTGGTACCTGACCCAGAGAAACAACTTAGCTCTCCAAGAGTAAACTCCAACTTTTCCTTCTCATTCCAGAGATAAACTTCCCGCTCCCTTTTACAAATGCACCTAGCCCTCTCCAATCCCAAGACTCCACAACACCACAAGCCTCCACCCCCAGATCCCAATAAATCATTCTGTCTCCTGCTTTACACAGGCAGATGCTCCCTCAAATCCCCTGTCAATATGTCATTTTGCTCACCTCCCCAAACTCCTCCCCCAGCAAAAAGTTGATAAAGGTAACTACACTCTTCTGTTCTTGTTGAGAGCTTTTACACCCCCTCCCGGGCCCTAAAGCTCTCCTATGCCCTCCGCATTAAAGGCCTCCTCCTTACTTCTCTTGCTCTTACTTTCTCTGCACCGCTTCAGATTTAGTGACTTTAAAATAGTCAAACAATAACAACTTTAAAATCATACTTAATTATCTATCTGAGGTTTTACAATATGCAGGTTCCTATCAATTAGCAAGTTTTAACATCAATTGGAGTAGAATGTCAAAGATAAAGCTGAACACTCCATGGTAAAAATGGCAGCATATTATTGCAATAAGGAAGCACCCAAAACAAACTGAATTCAATTTGAATTTGAACAGAGGTTGTTGGGTATATTTTAAAACAATAATAGAAGAAAAGGGAGGGAGATGAGTGGGAATCTGTGAATCAGGAAAGTGAAATGTGATGGGGGGTGGGGTGAAACTCAGCTGAATGGTTAACTAGAGCTTATCAAAGTTAACTGGTCCTTCTACTCTTACAGATCGAGGCAGACTGGAACCCTACTTCAGCTGTTGACTGGACAAACCAATTATCGCAGTAATCTTGAATTTTCTCAGTCAGGCAATTTACCAAAGTATATCCAACTCATTTAAATTCAAAAAATATTTGAGTTGGTTCCTATATTTCTGGACATTTAGAAAGACCTGATTTATGTAAGTGCTTATTTCTGTCTAAGTCATTTAGGGGAGAACTGCTTTGAAGAACTTTATCCATTTATTTGGTAATTTTATCCAAGCATTATCATATGGGAAATAATATATCATGGGGAAATAATGTATGTGTGTAATGCATACATAGATATGTACCTAAGCAGGCAGACAGAGTCACATGGAGATGTTACAGTTTTTATTTTAAAAAATTTACACTGCTTAAACTAACCTACTCAAAATGAGGAGTAACAAATTTTATTGATATTGAAGAATTTTCAGACTTTCTTTTGTTGTTGTTACAGGTCTCT
>RJWM01041821.1:0-14675 GCA_004363535.1 Dasyprocta punctata | reverse complement strand
TAGTTGCAGTCACAGAAAATTCAATTTATGCTAAATTATAGCACAATAAGTTTCTTCTTTTTTAGTTTTAAAAAGTGGTTTGCATTTATATGTAAAATGGACTTACATGGCTGAAATAATTATGAATACATTATTCAACTATATTAATGTTCTTTAAAACCACAGAAAATTATTCAGGAAATGAGTTAGGTGTTTTGATGGTTTGTTTGATTTATACATGTGATTGACTCATTTATTACAAGACACCAAAGATCCCTGGTAAATGTCACTAAATGTCATAAAGACCTTCTCCATTATTGTTATAGTCAAAAATATTCTTGCATTTCCCAAAAATACTGCTAGTCTTTTGCACCAATAATCACATGATTACCAGCGAGTATTGCCATACATGTATATATATGTGTATATATTTCCTAAATAAAGGAGATATCCTATATGAAGGAGATACCTCCAAACTCAAATCATATTTGGGTTCAATTACAGTAAGCAAACAGGCCAAGATCATAAATATAAAATACGTTCTTTATCGAATTATTAACTTTAGGCTTTAAGGTACTTGAAGTCATAGTAGATCTTTTAATAATGAACGTATGACCGTATCTAGATTCAGAACTTTTAGAACACAAACAAGTTTTATTTGGAATTATGCCCGAAAAGCACTCCCAAAAATTCCCCCTCCAAAGGTTGTTATGGCCTCAACCAAAAGGCACTCCTTAATATTGAACTGAAATGAAAATGCAGTAAGATATAAGTGTACATTCTTGTGCTTTGGGGAATGTAAGTTGGGCTTCCTAGGATACATACCCTGACATAGTGTTTTCTTTGCAGGATACTTATACCTGGGAGATACCTCCCAGGATCAGTATCTATGCCATCAAGACTGGGTAGAAGGAAAAATTAAGCTGTGATCCAGGCCTTTGTCCACTGCTGTGACCTAATGGAAGCTCTAGAGCTCGAATGGCTTCTCAGGGTTAGACCAAACGTGCAGGTATTTATACTCTCTAAGTGATCAGTCATCTATGTGGACTGTTTCGGAAAGGGGCATGAACTTGAGTGGGACTCTTCTTTGGAACTGAAGTGATCACTGAAAGGGCTGACAGCGGAATACTTTCTGTTGATAGTATGCTCAGTAACTAGGATAACAAGTTCTTCATTGGAGAGGGTTATGTGTGGCATATCACAGTATTTACCCACATAGGTATGGGCATCTGTCCAACTACAATTAAAATGTTCAGGTTGGCAAGGATACCCTTGGGGTTAAACAATATATATAGTTATCATTATTCCAAAAAAGACTTAGCTACACTGAAAAAGGGAGAGTGAGTATTAGAGTCTGGGTACTGACACAGAATATTGGTCAGAGAGCAGCCCAAGAGCCCTAGACAGAAAGTTCAGAGAGTGTTGCAACCCAGTGGAGTAAAGAGAAATCACAGGACTAAAATGCTCTCTGGAGATGGAAGCAGAAGGGTAGCTTGGATGAAAATGACAGGTTTGCGAAAACAGGTTGTTTGTCAGGGAGAATTCCCTAAGGACCCTACCTTGGGGAGGAATTTAGGCTTTGAACACCTTATGTCTGAATCAGGATTGGCTTAAAGGTTTGCAACACTGGACACTTTTGAAGATGTTTTTATTATTGTTCATTGTGAAAGAAAACATAGTAACTGAAAGAAAGAATAAACCCATTATGATGTGGACAAATATAAATAATGAAATTTTGTGTACTCTGAAGAAAAATATTCTGGTTGTAATTACTTAGCATACTTCCTGTCTGGACCAGTTTAGAAGATCTGGAAAACCCAAATAGCTTTCATCTCTAACTAAAGGAATTTGAGGTCTGGGTTTTATGAAGAGAGGTGACTGTGGAATAGTATCAAATTCAACTTAATGTTTTATCTTTTGATGAACACAAATCCCAGATTCTTCTTAGTTTTAAGGTTCTACACAAGATCATTTCACCCACTGACCTAGCTCATTCTCTGACCCTTCTATGGGACGGGCTCTCTTCCTCAAATACCCTCTAGTTTCCCAGTCCATTATTCCCACCCCACCCATCTTTTTTTCCCTTTTAATTTTTTATTACTACTATACATGTTTGCAGTATGTAATGATTACATTCCTCACTGGGAGTTGATACAGGTACAAAATATATCTTAATTGTTTTTTTAATCATCCCCTCCATCTCTTGGTCTCCTTCCCTTTTTTGCAAAAGCTCTTATCTTTCTGTTTCATATTATTTGTCTTTTATACTTGGTTTCTCATGTAAGAGAAACCAGGTGATATTTAAGCTTGTTTGTCAAATTTTATTTCACTTAATATCATGGTCTCAAAATGCATCCATTTTTCTACAAATGACTCACGTTTCTCCTTCTTTATGCCAGAGTAATACTTCATTGTGTACGAATATTACATTTTCTTTAGTTGTTGATAGATAGATTCTTTCTAAGACTTAGCTGTTATGAATTGTGCAGCTATATATGTGGGTATGGATGTATCATTGTAACATCCTATCTTTAACTCTTTTGGGAAGATAACTCTTTAAGCTTCATACCTTTACTGTGGAGATGCCAGCATAATATAATTATAACTCTCCTGTAATTATATTGGCAACATTTAATTGTTCTTGAATTATTTTAGGGATGCTTGATGTATTTTTTCAGCTAAAATGATTAAAAACCCCTTGGAGGAAAGGCTCATTTGAGAAGCTTCCTTTGGATCTTTTTTTAGCAAAGGGCTTGCCACTAGGTAGTTTCTACATAAACAGGTAGAATTGACTGACTTGACTTGAGAAGGTATACAGTACTCCAGTTTACATTTTCTGAATTTATACACATAGACTTGTTTTTAAAAATTTCTTTGTAAAATCTCATGCATCTAATAGTAATGAAAATGTTTCCCATTAACCCTTGAAAATATGAATTCCTATCAGGACAATCTTCCTTGATGTATTAATGAATATATTTTGCACCACAGTCAAAATTGTTGGTGTTTCTAGGAATTTGTGTTTTATTCCAGTGTGTCAGTGCCATTGATTCATCTCTCTGAGAGATGCCTGCCCTGTCATCTCTTTTTTAGTCATGACCCAAAGGATACTAACTGGTAGGTATGGATCAGCATTAATTATTTTCAGGAAAGTATTTTTACAGTAGAACGTGAAGTTCAGAATTAAAAGGACATCTTCTGTGCACAATGTCTTATTTTATCTGCATTATTTAATTAGCAATAACTACATTATTTAGACTCCTTTTTGATCAGGTGCTATTTCTTTTCTTAAAGCTTTATCTCATGAATGACTATAGTCTAAAACTATTGTTTCTCTTATATGACAGCTCAACCACATGAAGATAATATTCATCTCTCCTGGTTGTCTCATTAATCTTATGCAAAGCAATAATTTGAAATTTTTGATATATTTTCTTCAAGTCTGAAAAATGAGCTTATTTTTATTTCAACAAACTTGTTTAAAAATATCTTCCATTTAAAGCTGTCATATGTTAAAGAAAAAAATAAACGTGATACTTGTTAAAAATGACGAGGTAGACTTTGTTCAAGAGAGACCTAAGAGGTAGGAGACCAAAGGAGTTTTGCAGAGGGCAGAGAGATTGGCCTCAAATCCAAGTACTACAAGGCCAAGTGGAGGTTTATAGGCAAGAAGCAGGGTGGGGCTAGTGGAAGAAAATCACTGAGAGGAAATATCAAAGAAAGGGGAAGTTCTTGCTGGAACAAAGCAACAGATTTCCTGAAAAAGGTGGGCCAGGGAGATGAGATGTTGAAGTTGGTAAGATACCAAGGCGGGGGCAGTTCATGAAATTAATGTTGTAAAATTCTTGTTCGAAGTAGATTCTGCAAGGACATAGCAGGAAGCCCAGTATTGGGCACAATTCACCAGAGGGCTCAGAGAATTCTGACTGAATGTTAGATTAAGGAAAGAGTCTTTGTCATGTGTTATTCTTCACATTTTATATTAGTAATTAATCATGATTGTGTTATATAATTGTGTTCGCATATGTATATAATATGTTCATATATATCCAAGTAGTGCATATTATCTCAAAAATTTAAACCAGTCTTCTTATTTATGAAATGTCTATTAGAAGAGAAGAAAATAGACAAAAATCCCTACCTTGCACTGTGGTGGGGTGAGTACAGATTATAATTTATGTTTGAAGGAAAGTTAGATAATAAATGAGTAAATAAAGCCAAAAGAAATATGAAATAAATATCAGTTTTTTTTTTACCGTTGTTTTTCAGTTTTTCTGATATATTAGGTAGAAAGTTTAGGAAATAAGAGTGTGACTTTTGCACAAAAACCTGTAAGAAGTAGAGGAAGGAGCCATGTGGATATCTAGAAGACCTTTCGAGGCAGAAGGAGAGGTAAGTACAAAGATCCTGAGGCAGAAGGTCAGGCATGTCTATGGGATAGCATGGAGAGAGTATTGCCAAGGCTGAAAGATTGAGCTAGAAGTGGCGACTAGTCATAGATACAAGATTAGAAAGGTAATGAGGAGGCTGATCCAGTGGAAGTCTTGAATACTGTCTTCAGGAATTTTAGTGAGATGCAAGCCTTTGCAAGTTTTAAAGCAGCACTATTAAACCATTATTATTATTTTTATTGCACCCCTTTTACAGATAAGGAGACAGTATAAACATTTTATTTAAAAAAAAACACCTTAGAAAAGACTCTCATCCTGAAGTAGTGGATAGTAGAATCCTATTATATTTTCTAGGGAGAGATACTTTAATCCCCATTCAGGCATTGTAGAAAAGGAGTGTCTTAATATTTCTGACAATCTCCAGAAGACCACTCCATTTGGTGTATTTTTAGTTAAAAAAAAAATCTTCAAATTCAAGTAGTGGAAGACTGTATAGGTAGTGGGAAAAGTATTGGATTTTACATAGTTTGAGGTTTTTGTTCCACTTCTATCATGCTCATTTGTTGAAAACTCAGTAAGTGCCAGGCGTTGTGGAAATATGTATACTTTTCTCACTTAATTCTTACAGCATCCTATCTATTATGTAATGCCATTCCAATTTATAGATGTTTAGATGAAAAACCTGTAGATTAAATAATTTAGAGAATTTTCTCAAGGTCTTACTGCCATTGAGGGGAAGAGTCCTTATTTAAGCATCAAGACAGACAATGGTTCTAATCTCAATCTCATGTTCCTCCTCCTAAAAAACAGGTTAACAGAAACTATGGGAATAACTCAGAGGTAGAGCACGTATTTAGCAGGTACAAGACTTTGGTTTCTAACCCCAGCACCAACAAATAAAATAAGACAAAATAAAATAAAATTTAAATAAAGAGATGAACAGTCTGATCCTATAGTCACTGTGGCCAAAGGGCGAGTTTGAATGGACTCTAGAGGTCTTACTAAACCAACAATAGTTACCATAATGCCTTTTGTTGCCTTCAGAATAGCTGCAGATACTTTCAGACATAGTAAAAATTGAATAGAATAAGAACAATAAAAACAAAACAATGAATGCAATAAAGGAATTCAAAACAAGCAAATAATAAATCTAAGATGGTTACCATAATATGTCTTGCGATCTTTCAAATAGCTGCTCATGCCATCAGATTTAACATAATCGAACAAAACAAAAGAGAATAAAACCCAATGCAACAAAACAATGAAAATGATATGGTTTCCCTGCGGGGATCGCTTCCTGGTCAGGTCTGATTCTCTTCCTGCTCAGTCTACAAATGGTGCTGGCTCACAGTGAGAGGCTTGGGTGTGGCTGTCCCCATTCTGGCAGCAGCCGTGCATGGTGCTGGTTTCCAGGCAGGGATCACCTCTCAGATGAGGGTGAGGCCTGGTTCTCTTCCTCCACAGTCCATGAATGGCGCTGACTCCTACATTTAAAAATTTTAATGTTACCTAAGTTATACAGTTTTCCTCAATATATTATATACCAGTAGGTTTTGTTTATAGAATTATTTTCCATATAGAAGTTTCCACTGTTTATGCATTCAGATATTTCTATCTTTAACCTCTGGTTTGACCATTAAGTCACGTGATATTTTTTCTATTACTTTTACAGATGTAGGTTTACATCTGAAATTTTAAATAAATTAGAGTTTTAGTATATACTTTTCTCTCTGAAGAACAGTTACTAATGTCATTGCTACTTTAAAATAAATTATCTTTTTCAACCAATTGAAATTATAACTTCTGTATATTAAAGTGTTGCAGTGCCTTTTTCTGGCCCCTCTAGTGTGTTCCATTGATTTTTATTTCTATACCAATACCACATTGTTTGATTACAGTGATTATATATTTTTCAGAATTTTCTTTTCCTGCCACATTTTTCTGTTTATATTAGTACATGTAAATTTTTTTTATTGTAGGCAAGAAAAATTACTTTAAAAACTTTTGGAATTAAAAAGCAATAAATTTAAGAACTCATTTTGAAGTAAGTGGCAAAATAATTTCCTCATATATTTATTGCTACATTTGTCAGCTTCATTCCTAATTAGCAAAAAGAAAAAAAAACTGCTAATTTTTACTTGACTATATTCCTTCGTAGGGAAAATATAGAGATAAGTTCCTTCCTATCAAATTTTATATAAATCATAATTGTTTTATACTCAGATCCAGCACCAATATATTAACCCATTAGTGTCTGGATGGAAAGTATGGGGCAATGTGGGCTTTCAGGATGACGCTGTGTACAATCTCCTCATTAGCTGTTCTTTGCAGAACTGGACACTATGTATGTATTTTTGTTCCTTGATTACCTAAGACCTTTGAACTCATTCACGAAGCATCTTTATGCCAACTGTATAACCATTACTGAGAAAGACCAAGAAAAGGAAACTTAATTTCCTCCAACTATGTAAAATAAAGATTATGTTTACTTCATGAAAATAATATTCAGTACCCTTGAAGAAATCACAGCCCAGTAGGGAACACTAAAATATTTATTATTATATCTAAATATATCTCCAAGTTGGGTGTGGTGGTGAGTACCTGTAATCCCAGCACGAGAGAGGCTGAGGTGAGAAAATCTCTGTGAATTTGAGGACAGCCTTGACTGCATAGTGAGATCCTGTCTGAAAAACAAAACAAAAGAAAACCAACAAAAAACCCCACCAAAACAAAAAGAAAGACCTTCAAATCAATGGTTATACACACTTATACACCCATATTGAAGCGATAACTTAGATTTCTAGAGCATAGCTCTTTATGTTTGAGAAGGTGTTTTGTCAGAATTGTTTTATTAGGATGTCTAGACGCTATTTGTACACTCAATTTACTAATGTTCAAAATAAGACGTTTAGGCTAAGTAAAGTATGATACTTTCAAGGTAGATAGTTTAGTTCCTACAGTTCTTTATTCAGATTTTTCAGTGAAACCATCCTTGGCTTCCAAATTCCAACCTATAAATCATCTTTTCCATCATGAATGGAACTATGCAGCAGTTTGGTGGGCGTTTATACTGTGTAGTATGAATTTTTCTTGGAGCTAGAAATTCCATAGATCAAGATTGACATGCTTCCTGCTCTCATGAAGTGTGTATACCTGTATATCTTGTGGAAAGGAAAGTTTACTGGTCAGGAGAGGTGCAGTTAATAGATGTATCAATAAACAAAGTTGTGATTACTATACAGCATAATATTGGGTACACAGAAGTGTTGACCTCACCTAAGAGAATATTGAAGTGTACTTTTCTAAAGAAGTGATTCATAGGCTGAGTATGCCATGTGAAGAGCATTAAAGGAAAGGAAGAGCTTTAAGGCATGAAGGAGATTAGAATACTGAAGGATCTGAAGAAAAAGACATGAGAGGCTAGAACATGAGTAGTACAGCTGGCTTGAAATGAAGCTGAGGGGTGAATGTGGCATTGCAGGGCTTGGAGGTCAGGTTACATATGAGTGCTCTGGCTGGTATAAAGGCTTCAGAGGAGGCAATTTAGACTTGATGGGACTGAGGCTAGGAATGGGCGTAACGTGGATTATTAATAGTAGCGTTGGAGAGAAACAAACAGATTTGTGAAACATTTAAGAAATAGAATTCATAGGTCTTTCTTGGCAACTGATTTGATGTGAGGAAACGTCCAGTACATCTTCCAAGCTTCAAGCTTTTGATTTGGACCGTAGGGAGAAGATTATTTAAAAAACAATTGAGTTAAAAGATCTTGAAAGTTGTTTTGGATCTTTCCTCCTTGATGCAGAAGGCAAGAAGAAGAAAAACAAAAACAAAAACAAATGAACAAAAACAGTTAAAACTCATATGATTAGATCAATTTTACATGTCTGTTTCTGTTAATCTAAGCAACCCTTTTGAAGGTGACAATATGCAATATTACAACAACTGTCAAATTCCTATCATCCTGTTTTGTAAACCTATACTGTTATTGTATTGGGTTTGTTGTTGCTGTTTTTTTGTTTTGTTTTGTTTTTCTTTTCTGTGTCTTTTTTCTCTTAAAAAGAAAAACAACAGCAACAGCAACAAATGAAGACTGTGTTCTGGTGGTGATTAAGCCATAATGACACACCGAACATTTACTTTAAATAAAGATGGCTAGAGTTGTACAGAGCTGAAGCGAGTGTGATACACTATTGATAATAAAACTAAGGTCCTGGCCTCTATAAAAGCTATACTAATTATACACTTGCATATTCACTCATTATTTATTATTTTCTATTTAAAACCATTATTTTTATTGCAAAAGAGGCATAATTTTAGGCTCAGCCTATAAACCTTACTATAACTTATCTCTATTTGCTAAGTAAGAGTCATTTTTGTCCCTTTAATAAGTATAGTAATTTACATTGCCTAATGGTATAACTATGATAATTAGCATAATGTAGTTGTATTCTTAACCACTGCCTTATTACGACGATTTTAAATCTTGTTATTTTTTCCTGGTAGCTTATGATTATCTATAATGTTTTTTCTTTTTTACTATGTATTTAAAAAAATTTTTGCTTGCTTTATTTTTCTTCTGCCTTGATCTAGTCAGCAAAATGTTACAAGTGGCTTGGAGATTATGATCACTATTGGGTGAAATTTGATATTCTGTACTTTTTTTCCTGGTTCCAGGTTTATTTAGGTTTTCTCTCCAGATTCTTTATTCCCAGGCTGCCAAGTGCTGTTTTTCATGGCAAAGGGGAAATTTAGTAAATTTGTTGAATAAATCACTCATTTTTTTCAGCTCTTCTATAGTAGATAGTTGCAGACAGGAGGTTTGAATGTTAATAATTAAATTTATGAATAGAATTACAGTAACCTCAGAAACAGTATAGAAGCTCTGCTTTCTAAAACCAGCCATTTGTATTTTATATGTACAGTTGATTAATTTTCTAATAATCAGAACCAAATTAACTTCTCCTAAGACTAAATCCAAATTTAGTTGTACTTTACCCTTGGAAGAGTTACAAAGTGACCCCGGATTTTCTAAGCCCTGACTAGGACTTGGCGGGGGTGGGGTGGGGTGGCACTTTCCATTATTCCAGGCTCTGCTATGCTTACTCTATAAAGTTGTAAATGTTTTGAGAAATAGAATATTTTGTATACTTGGAGAAGATAGTTTTACTCAGTATGTCAGATCTTCACTATCTAGTTGCAAGATAGGGTGAACTTTTTAAGTTTTTAATAAATTCATATTCTAAAGGCATAGAATAAAGTTGTAGGTCTAGCAATACCAGGTCTAGGAGGTAAAGTGGATGGTTAAACTAATTAAAATACAAAGTTTAAAATTTTAGTTTTGTTTGGAAGCCTAATAATTTGGATCCTAACTTGCCAGAACCATTAATTAAGCAGATTTGTTTTTCAGCACTGACCTTTCTTACTTGAGTGCTAAAGGTGCTTCAGGTTCAGCTCAGTCATGTATCTTCCTGCTGCTCCAGATCATCAATGATTGGAAGACCTCTTGACTTACAAGTTATAAAAAAATGTTAGATTATGTTCAATTTGCTGTGCTCAAGGTTACCAAAAAACATGTTAATCAAACATCTTGTTTATTTCTAATTTTGACAGCACTATTAATTTTAAAATTATAAAACTAGTACAAGAGCAAAATATATTTGTTTCAACACTTTATAAAACTCAGAAGGAGTTGATAGTTTTTTGTTTTTTAATTATCTTCATGCAAATTCTATTCCTTTTGTCTTTGACTCATGAAACAATCTAACATGGGTATTATAAGGGCCAATGGCAAAGATACTCTACATTATTCTTTGGGTGCTAATTGCATCAATGTGTGTGATTTCTTAATATTTTTTTTAAAAAAAATGTTGCAAGATTTTTCATGGAACAAGTAATTGTATCCATTTTCTTTACTCTGTTTTTCTTATTGAGGTTGCTTAATAAAAGGTCAATACAAGTAAGGCATGGTAGTGCATGTCTGTAGTTCAGTTACGGAAGGATTATAAGTCTGAGGCTAGCCAGGGCAATGTATTTGGATACTGTCTCAAAATTTAAAATAAACAAGTAAATAAAAAGGCTAGGAATGCCACTCAGCACTCCCTGGATTCAATCATTTCAACTGAAAAAAAAAAAGTTGTTAATACAAATTCTATAAACAGTAAAATATGAGGCAATACTTGTAAAACAGCTTTGAAAACTATAAAGTACTTACAGATAGAGATCAATGGGAGCAATGCTAACAATCGGTTTTCTGAAGAAGTCTGGTGCTTGGATGTTCCCTAACTGTGACAGGGAACTGGGCAGCAGTCTTGCCAGTGGAGACTTTTTAGTGCTTTAGCTCTGCATTCATTTGATATGCTCATTTGCTCTGCTGAGATCTTTCACATTGTTTGGCCCATTTTACTGTCTAATGACAGGTACAGTGTGTTTGATGGAGAACTTGTCAAACATGTCAAGTTTCATACCAACAGGTAGCTTGCCATTCTTGTCTTTCAGCAATCCATTCTACATGTTGATTTCATTTGTTTCACCTTCTTCTGCAAGGCCCAACTCTAGGTTCATTCTTTCAAAAAGCCTTTTTTAAAAAATGATTTTGACATGAAGGATCATTGCCTCAGTTGCTTTTAATATTTGAGTTTTATTTTCACAAAAGACTTATTAACAATCTTATGACATCTTTCCTTTTGCCTTCTGAAATCCTTACCCAGACCTATATATTTTTAAGTAAATTTCATGTGTATTTGCCTTATATTTCCTTTCATATTTTAAAACTCTTGAGGGCTAAAACCATAACCTTATATCTCTTTGAATGCTTCACAATGCCAAGTATCCATGATCAGTCCCGTTTTTATAGATTTATTTTGATTACCAAAGAGATATTAGAAATTTTGTTTGACTTTTTTTTAGTTTACTTTTCATAAAGAGGATGATACGTGGTATGGATAAAGGAAAGATAAAAAATATTTTTCTACAATATGCTTTTCTGTTAGATTGAGGAGACTTAGTACAAATGTTTCACAGTTCTGAAACTCTCTGCAGTTGTATGAATAACACTGTGTTTGAGAATTTTTCTCCCTTTTCTTTGTCTGTTTAGTGTTTATATAACAGAATACTTGGTAATTTATAAAGAAAGGAAATTTATTTTTCATAGTTCTAGAGGTTGGAAAGTCCAAGATTGAGGAACCGTATCTAGTGAAGGACTTTCTTATTGTGTCATAACTTGGCAGGAGGCTTGGCATGGTGAGAGAATGGGCACATGAAAGCTCAAGTATGTCTCTCTTCTCATAAACCCACTAATAATGTGTTGGGGTTGCTCAGCTTTGTGACCCATTTCACTCTAGTAACCTCCCAACGGCCTTAAAATACCATTAGCATATGAATTTGGGGATTAGGTTTCTAACACATGAGTTTTGGAGGGAATTATTCTAACCATAACACCCATATAGGGAAAGAGATCATAATTTTTATCAGATTCCCAAAGATTGCAAGTGACTCAGAGATAGTTGAGTTTCATTGAGTTAGGAGCTATGTTTAATATTAAGGATGTGTAGACTAAGACAGTCAATAACAAAGTTGGAGTCGAGGCTTTTTATCTAGATGTTGGTAGTACTACCACAGAGGCTTGCTCTGTATATTACTTTTCCTCTCACCTATCTTAAATGTAAAACATTAATATATATAAAATATACATTTATAAAAACATAAATTGGGGTATAGTCACTATATGAAATGACTAGTTAAAAGTTTATTTAGTGGAAGTGGGCATGGTGGCACACTCCTTTAATCCCAGCACTCAGTAGGCTGAGGTAGGCGGAGCATTGTGAGTTCGAGGCTGGCTTGGGCTACAATATGCACGAGGCCAGCCTGAACTATATAGTGTGACCCTGTCTCAAAAAACTAGTGCTGGGAGTTTGGCTCAGTGGCTAACACGCCTGCCTGACGGGTGTGAGGTTGTGAGTTCGATCCTTGGTGCCACAAAAGAAAATTTTATTTAGTGGAATCCTGGACATTTAGTGTCATTTTCTAACAACACATAATCTTTATTCTGCACAAACTTTACCTAGAATTCTATATTTTGCAGTGAAATAAACAAGCCCATAAATGGACTACATCTTCCCTTGGGACAGATAAGCTTTTAAAATGTGAGTTTCATAGAAATGAAGGCATTTCTTGATTTGTTTTTATTTTTTAATTCTGTATGAGACTTCACATCAGACTCAATATTGAACTCGATTGTTGGCTAAGTAGAATGCCTGAGTGGATTCAGCATTCTTTTAGTAGTTGGGTAGATGAATTTTCTAATGTCCCTGCCTCAAAGTCCTTGGTCTTTCCCACAGCAATCATGTTCTGTGCTCCTCTGTACCATGATAACATTCCAGATTTCTGGTTTTCAAAATGTCCCTAGACTAACAGGTACAGCATTGCCTGAGACTTAAAATTTGGGGCTCAATCTCGAACCTCTTGTATCACAAACTCTGTAAGAGTGAAGGCCAGAAATCTGTTTTGGAAGCCTTTTAAGTGGTTTTGAAAACCGCTACCCTAGATGTTTCTAATAATAACTATCCGTTCTGCACCCATCTACCTAAATGCATCTGGAGGAAAATTCACAATCATGCCAGTAATTATGCTTTAACAATAATTCTACCTGGACTCTTCTGCTATCTGGAAATTCCTGAGTTCAGTCATTCATAATTTTTAAGATTATCTTTATGTTCTCCCTGTGGAGTGGTTTCTGCAGGTGAACGCACCTGTCCTTCTGAAGTGTAACTCTGTGTTCCTGAAATGGCTTGCCTCTGCTCTCTTCCATTTAAAAATGTTTTGCTGGAAATTTTCTTTTCTCTTTCTTGTACCATCATTTGTTTCTTCTCTATGAGATTAGTCTACCAGCAAAATAAATCTTCTACTATACATCTGTCATTAAAATGTATTTTCTGACCCCCAGATGCCATTGTCTAATATTCCATTTCTTTCCTTTGTAGGAATACTCTTCAAAAAAAGTTATCTGTAGCTATTCTATTGTCATTTTTTCCCAATACTTTCTCTTGATTCTATTCCAACCAAGTGTTTACTCACATTTTTTTCACTAAAACTGTTCTTGTCAATGTCATCAATGACTCCATGTACCTAAATACAATGGCAAATTTTCAGGCTTCTTCTAGTATAGACTGTGTGCAATATTTGACATAGTTAATCAACTCTCTGCTTTTATCTTTTTAACAAGAAGAGCCAACACCCACCCCACCCCGCACTGTAAGTGACTGACTGATCCAGAGAAACACAGGCTGCAATGATAACTATTCAGGTGAAATGCAATTTGGTGCTTGTCGTGTTTGGTGTTTCACTGACTTTACAGGTCTAGGGATGGCTGTCTGCTTTTGAAACGCTTTCTACACTCAGTTTTCAAGGAGGTCTCTTTCCTTGATCATTCCCTTCTCACTAGCCAATTCCCAATTCATCCTCATCTTCTTGTCCTCTAAATATGGGAGTATTCCTTGGTCCCATTCTTAGCCTTCCTCACTTGTTTATCTATAATCACTGCCTAGGTGATACCATTCAGTGTAATTTATGGGTGTATCTATTAATTAATAGCTGGTAATTCTAACCATGTCTCCATCCCGGCCTACTCCTTTGAACCTTTGAACTCCAGACCTTTATATTTGTATACCTGATGCCCCTTCTTGAGCAATTAATAACTCTTGTTAATTTATCAGATTCCACACTAAAATTCAGACATTTTCTATTCTTCCCACCAAACTTGAAATCTACTACACTTTAGTTAAAAATGACCTCTTAGCCAGGTGTGGTGGCGCACGCCTTTAATCCCAGCACTCGGGAAGCTGAAGTAGGAGGAGCATTGTGAGTTCGAGGCCGGTTTGGGCTACAATGCAAGCGCAAGGCTGGTCTGAGCTACATAGTGCGACCCTGCCTCAAAAAACCAGGGCTGGGAGTTTGGCTCAGTGGCTTAAGCACCTGCCCTGGCAGGTGTGAGGTTGTGAGTTCAATCCCCAGTGCCGCAAAAAAAAAAAAAAAAAAAAAAAAAAAGACCTCTTTCTCCCCCTTGCCTAGGCCTAATACTGTGTGTTCATTTTGAACCATCATCATAATGATATAGGAAAAATGATCCCAGACCTCCAAATGATATGGGGGAATGAAACTCCCAACCTACTATACGTCTGGCGCGAGTTCGTGTTCTCTAAAATCGAAGAATGAATTTTAGGAACGACGGAGGGTAAGAGCAAGGTATATTTATTGAGGGAAAGAAAGCTTCTGTCTGAGGGACAGAAGGGGGCCCGAGCGGGTTGC
>RJWM01041820.1:0-14677 GCA_004363535.1 Dasyprocta punctata | reverse complement strand
GTTTCAGTCCATACTCAGTTGGCTGCAAGGCAGAGTGGTGTGGCTGAAGGCCAGTGGTTCATGGCAGCCGCAAGCTACAGGAGCAAATAGGATAAAAAAAAAAAAAAGGGGAAAGGCATGGCTCCTTCCCTCCCTTATATTGTATGTGGGTTACCCACCCCTGGGCAGGTGCAGCACTCACACAGCCAATCCTAGCACTAGACAATGAATCAGTCATAAATGCTAGACTCAACTGCCTCCATGACTGCATGAGGCTTTGGGGGGACATTTAAACAAACCACAATAGATGCATAGGGTAATCTTGCAGATCAATAAAAAGTAGAAAATGTGGATGTTATAAATCAGCTAGAAGCAGTAGCCACAAATGGAACATCTGAGTAAATCATGGTAGGCTACATAGGCTGCTCAAGAGTGTTGGAGACCACTACGCAGTGGCTCTGAGCAGGATTTAAAATTTGCTAATTGGCTTTCTGTCTATCTGTGAGCCTGTCTTAGGCCAAGTCCCTTGCCTGGTGATGGGAGCTGATTCATAGTAAGAAACTTCTATGAATCACTGGTCCTGGCTGAGGCCTGTAGTGGCCTGTGAGGTCAGAGATACCTCAAAGGGCAAGGTAAAGAAGGTCGCAGCTGAGGACATACTGGCTCCACAATCGGTTATGTAAATAGAGACTGCAGCTGTAGGCATCTTACCCTAAAGGCATCTCAGTTCCACCACAAATACCGTCTTGGAGATAAGATAGTTCTCCTTGTCTGGCATTTTTTCCTACTTGGAGATGTCCTTGATATGACTCCCAAGTCCTGCCACATCAGTTCTGGCACATCCCTCAGTATCCCCTCTCTTTTTCTATTTAAAAATATATACAGGTGGTCCAGAGAAGCTCTTTGTCTTAGCCCTTATGATAGCTGCAGAGTCAAGAACTCTGCAAGGGCTTTGAGCCTGCTGGAGCCCTAAAATCATACCACTTGTCTCATTTATTTAAACCTTCGCCGTACACTTGTTTGGAAGATTGGGGATTTAGGCTGGGTCCCTGATACAACAGCATCCAGCAGAACATTTTTCAAGAAGACTTGCAAAGTGGGTCACCCCAGGAGGGTTAGAAAATTTTAAGGGATTAAACTGATACAAAGTATGTTCTCCAACTACAATGGAATGAAATTAGGAGTTAGTAAACTAAAAAAATGTGGACATCAATACCACTCAATAATAACAACAAAAAAACCCCTGATAAATTAGAAAACATTTTGAGACAAATGAAAATGAAGACAAAACATCACAAGGTATGAGAAAGTTGAAGAGTGTTTAGACAGAAAGTTAAGCAGTGAATCCCTTTATCTGAAAGAAGTAGCTTGTAGGGCACTGGGAAAAGATGAGCAAACTAAAAGAAAAGCAAGAGGAAAGAAAGAAATAACAAAGATCAGAATGTAAGTTAAAGGAACAGAACACAAAAGTATAGCAAAGAAGCAAGGTGAAGGTTGTTTGCAAAGATCAACAAATGTAACTGGATTTCTCAAGAAAAATCCACAGAGGTCACAAATTACTGGAACCAAGCGGGAAAGGTAGAACCGCTCTCCTGGCCTCACAGAGACAGAAGGATTGCTGAGGGGTGCCGTGAGTCGCAGAATAACAACAAAGGCCACTCAATGAAATAAATGCATTCCTAGAAAGACAGAACTACCGAGATTGACTTGACAAAACTTAAGAGATATGGGTAGGTACATAGGAAACCAAAGCATACAACTAAGAAAGCAAATATTTAGACATCTACACTGGTAAATTACAGAAAGTACCTATTAAGGATCAAGTGCCAATTGTTGGAGGCCGCGCTGCACAGGGTTACGCTGGGGCGCACAGGGGCCTCGGGCTGTGCTGGAGAAGAGCGACGCACGTGCTCTGCAGTCAGATGACACCGCAGCTGAGGCAGCCGGGGGCGGGGCTGCCCACCCCCATTCCAGAGCGGTAAAGCCGCCAGCCCTTGGGAGAGGACCGCGCTCCCAGTTGGCAAAGTGCACTGCTGGAGGAGGCCTTTGCACTGACTCCCACGTCCTGCTCAGTGCCCGCACTTGCCTCAGTGTCCCCTTCCTTTGTTTGAAAACCAGGTAAGTACGGGTGCCCGGAGAAGCTCTTTGTCTCAGTCCCCAGGGAATCTCAAATTCCCTTAGAGGTTTCGGTCCTCCTGGAGCCCTAAGAGTTATACCAATTGTCTCTTTTTTCTTAAGCCACTCGTCGTCCACTCGTTTAGGAGATTGGGGCAAAGCCAAGACCCCAATAGCCAATTCTTCCCAAACTTTTCCAAAAAACTAGAATAAGAGGCAATTATTTGCAGTATTCTTTGCAGCCAGAATTATTGTGATTCCAGGCCAAAGATTTTGTGAAAACAAGAAAAATTGAGAAACTAACATCTCTTGATTATTGATAAAAATTCTCAACAAGATACTAGAAAACAGAATCCTGAAACATAAAAAAGAATTATTCAGCATGGCCAAGCAGGGTTTATCTCAGGAAAGCAAGGCTAATTTAACATCCAAAAGTAAGTGAATTTCTCTTTCTTCCGGTTTAATAAGTGCTCCCCAGAGGAACAGAACCGTCATGCCTGTGTGTGCATAGCTGATTTCCTCTAGTTCATCAGTTTGAATGTTAATCTCATTGAAAAACGCCCGCCACGCTGACATAAAATTAACCATTCCAAGGCCACTTCTTGTTACCTCAGCACACGTATGGATCTTTTTAAATACACTTACTCTGAAAATGAGGATAATAACCAGATAAGATGCCCTCATCCTTCCCGTGGCCATGCGTGTGCTGACCCTGTCCAGAGAAGGCAGAGCCCCGGGAAGATGTCCACTCTTGCCCCCGGTCTCTCACGGCTTCAGTACTCTGACGGAAAGTTAACCCTCAAATGCTGGGCTCCAGGGTGAGTACACCTAACATGCTGCGATGAGGGAAGAGCAGGAGAAAACACACGTGGTTAGTTTGTATTTGTGCACCATCACTCACATGTGTGCGCACACGTCTTCATACAAACACATTCACAAGGAAGGAGGAGGAAGCACTGGTGAGGGCTGCTGCCTCCTTTCCGCGGCTGGTCCTGTGCCCGCAGCGGGTGTTCCCTGCTGCCCCCTCCCTTGCCCCGTGCTGTCTCCCCACCCTCACCAAGCACCGGGCCAGCACGACCAGATCCTCACCCCTGCAAGGGCTGAGCTGTCAACAGGCAGTCCTGCCTCGTGGTTCTCCGCGGACTTTAATGACAGGCTGTGGTGACGCGAACGCATGGTGTTAGATTTCCGTCACCACCGCAGCACACCTGGGGCACCAGTATTTCGGAAGGACGGGTCTACTTTGTCACCCATTTTCGGGTTTAATCCATGGTCCATTGGTCTTGTTACTCTTGGGCCTTGCAGCAAGCATGGCAGGGAGGAGCACACTCGTCTCAAGGCAGCTGGGAAGTGAAGATGGGGAAAAGGCCGGGTGCCAGCATCCCCTTCACGGCATGCCCCAGTGCCCTGGCTTCCTTACCAGCCCAGCTCCTAGAGCCCTCACCTCCTCCCAGGGGCCCCACAGGCTGGCACGGAAGCCTTAACATGCGGTCATTCAAGCCGCAGGTGACAACATAAGGGAACCCTGATTCCAGACGTATCCTCCTCCAACTCTGATGGGAAGGGTCCAATATTTCCTTGGTAGGGAGGGCTAAACGCCCGGCAGCTTGGTAGCTCTCATTTCTGTATTGCTTTAAAGACATGAGGATCCTATCATGGTAAGGTGTCTAACTATGTGTTTCCTGGTGGGAGCATTTCCCCCTCCAGAACTAAAACCCCAGGCCAGCAGTGTATAAGACATGGAAACAGGAAGCAAACATTTTGCTAGGAGGTTACGAGGGATAATGGTGAGTGGAGCCTCTCCTGCTTCCAGCCAGGATTCCTGAACCTGTGAACTGTGGTTGTGGGAAAGCAGCATCCTATATCAGATGCCGATTCAGAGTGCAGACTGCGTCCTAAAGAGCCTGGCTCCAGCCTTCCTGGATGCTCTCACCTATCTAGAGCAGCAGCTGAGTCTATGACAGGCCATTCCACAATCCACCCTGCAAGCTACTTGTGGAAGCAGGGAACGTGCTAAGCCCACAATCTCAGATCAAGGGTCCCTTGCCAATTTCATGTGTGGTGTAGTGTGACCCTGGGTCAGGAGCTCTGTGTGTGGGTGTTCTCTAAGTTCATAGAGGCAGACACACTACATGTAGGGAAGGCAAAGCCACATGCAGAGCGAGGCCTTTCCCATAAGAACAAAGCGCTCCCCCTTCTGTGATGGACCCGGTGCAACCGGAGCTGCCTGCCACTAGGTGGGTGCCTCATGGCTCCGAAGAGCAGGGCAGACTGAGCACGGGGAGGCTGGATTGGCAAAGCCCCGCATGGGATCCCATGGTGTGGAGCCCCTGCGCGCAGTTGGTCAGCCTCCATGCCCACAGTGGGCCTGAGCCCACTGGGTGAGGAAGGGGGTGGGGAAGAAAGAATCTGACGCTTCCCACCGAGGAGTCATCCTGACCTGGTTGAAGTATTCTGCTGATGTCCCCCTTCAGGAGCCCTTCTGGGGGGACAGCAACAGCTCGACATTTCTGCCTGTTCTGAGTGGTCATCTGAGTGCTTCCTCCCAGCCTCTCTCATGACCACTTTTCTAGCTGCCTTCGTCCTAAGCCCCTGCCCCTCTGGCTCACCCTACGCACTCTTTCCAAGAGTGAACAGCTAGGCGCTCACCTGAAGTGCTGCCCGCTGAGGAGCTTTCCCTTCCCCGCTGACCTCGGGGTGTCCTGGGAAGAGCCACGGTGTGGTGCTGCCTGCGTGTCATGCCGGGCCCTCTGTAGAATAGGTCTTCACTTCCTCTGCCCCCCAGGAGGTGGCAGCTGCACACGGGTAGAGAGGGGAGTGTGGGCCGTTCCGCGTCCCCGCTCATAGCTGCCACTGCTGCCGTGCATGCCCAGCTGTGGGTTGGCAGCTGACAACACCCAGCTCACAATGGGCCTCTCGGTCACAGGGAAATTCAGTGACCCGTGGTTAAGTGTTCATCTCTGCTGTGGGCGGGAACGGATCAAACACTGATTCCAGATGAGAGCTGTGGCCTCTGCCACCATGCGCACACTGTGCTTATTTCTTAACTGTACGAGGAGCCACATGCAGCCTCTTACCCCTTACTCAAGGGCCATCTCAGCACCCAACTTCGAGAGGCCCTGGAATTTTCACTAGGGCAGAAGCCTTGAGTTTCTCTTAGACGTACTCCCAGCCCTCTGGCATGCGGATGCCTTGGTAATGTGCAGGGCAGCTGTTAGGCTTTGCTCACTGGCTCCAGGCAGCAGAACATCATCCACGTAATGGGCCAGTGTGTGAGGAAAGGCGGTCAAGACCCCAGAGAGTAGGTTAAGACCCTTGTTACCCAGCAGGACCGTGAGGGTGTAACGTTGGTCTTTGCAGCTGCAAGCATTGCTGCTGATGGTTTGTATGAAGAAGGAGACCCATTTCCTTAAGCGATGAAAGCACGTCTGGCATGGCAGCTTCGTTTGGAGTCTCCACTCAAGCCTACAGTAGGTCACTGCCATTCTGCGTGTTCCATCTGTCTCCTGCACGGGCCAGACAGGAGAGCTGGAGGTTTGGGGGGGGGGTCTTGGTTACTTTTTTCTCGTTGTTGAGACAAAACACCTGATGACCAAAATGAAGGACAGAAAGGTTTATTTCTTACAGGCTTTGGAGGTTTCAGTTCATACTCAGCTGGTTCCAAGGCAGGGTGGCATGGCACAGGAGCAGATGTCCATGGTGGCTGCAAACAGCAAGAGTGAATAGGGCAAGAGAGAGAGAGAGAGAGAGAGAGAGAGAGAGAGAGAGAGAAAACATGCCTTCTTCCCTTCCTTACACTGTATGCTGGCTCCACCCCTGGGCGGGTGCAGCACTTACACTGCCAAGCCCAGGGCTAGACAATGAACCAATCACAAATGTTAGATTCAGTTGCCTCCATGACTGCGTGAGGCTTGGGGTGTCACCTAGACACAAATCATAACAGGGGGAATCACCACGCCTGGATGTCACAAGCCTTTGATGGGCACAGTAATCCCATAAATTGCTATAGAATGAAGTCTTGCCTTTGATTTCCTATTTTCCCAGGTAAAGAATGTTCTAGAGGGTTACCACGCAAAGAATGTTCTAGAGTGTTACCAGGTAAAGAGTATTCTAGCTACATCTCCGCATTTAGAGTGCTAATGTGGGATCCTACCTCTTGCTGAGTGTGTTGGTTACACTCAGGTATCAGGAACACATAGGGCCCGTGGACCCAGGAGGCAAACAGCCAGCTCAAGTGCTGCATGAACTATTCAAGAATGGCTGCGCTTGCCAGACAGCTTCTCTCTTATAGCTACAGGGCTGAGGTTTTTAAAAGTGAAACCTAGAATTTCGTTCTGAGTGACTAATTTATAACAGCAATTAAATTTCTAGGCTTCCTGGCTGTGCAGCAATCCTGAAGCAACCAGCCAGTCTCATTACTCTTAACTTAACAAAATGTTTGGAAGTACCCGATATACAGTTATTTGGATCCCTTCTTCTATTAAGTGTTTGATTAAGAGGACCCAGTGGTGACACTGTGTGCATACTTATATCACCAGGTCATGCCATGCTCTCTTTGTTATGGGAAATGAATACATTCACATCCTTAAATCCAATCAGATTAGAGAGCTGGTTCCAGAAATCCCAACTCCAAATCAGAAAGTTCATCTGTCTGTAAGATTCTCTTTTACTCATGGTGCCAAATTCCGTTAACCACACGTCTCCACAGTACTAGAGCCGGTGGAATGTGCATAGATAGAAAGAAGTCTCTAGTGAGCCGCAGGGCCCTGACTGAGACCGTGGGGGCTGCCAGGAGCAGCATCGACAGTATGGGCTGCAAGTCCTAGACCCAGGGGCCGGACAGGCAGTACCAGTGGGAAGACTGGCAGCCAGAGGCTCAGGGAGGCAACAGGACAGAGGAAGTGGGTGGCCAGAGAGGTCCTCCCGCTCAGAGGATCTTTTTTGCTCTTTTAGGTTTTGGATTGATTTGATGAGACTCACACACATTAAAGAAGGCCATCCGCTTTATCAAAAATTCATCAGTTGAAATGTTAATCTCACCCAAAAGTGTCCTCCAAACTGACCTGAAAAGTTAAACTTCATGGCCTCATTCTGTCAAAAGGCTATATTACATTAATAATTTATATATTTATTAAGTATGTTAATAAATATAAAATGTTTTTATATTTATGGTGAGTTGATTTCCAATAAGGTTGGCAAAACAATTTAATAGGAGAAAACAATAGTGTTTTCAACAAATGGCACTGGAACAATTGGGTATTGACGGCAGAATGATGATCGCTGCCTCGCACCGTGCACACAACCGATCACATAATCCTGAGCCGTTAGTGCACCCCCAGCTGTGTGTGCTGCAGCTCACGACAAGAGAACTGGGCAGTGGTAGGTCAGTTCCTACCTCACACCGTACATAGAAATGAGCACCAGGCACGTAAGTCTAAATGTAATAACACAGCTGTAAAACTTTCCAAAGAAACATGAGGCTACATCTCATGATCTTGGCTTAGGTATGAAAACAAAGCACAAGCAGCAAAAGAAAAAAGATGAATTGGATTTGATCAAAACTTAAACTGTTTGTTCTTAGAGGGCCACATGAGAGTTGTGGGACAACATCTAGGAGACATGAAGAGTTATCTGCAGATCACACACCGTCAGTCTGTCCTTTCGCGTGAGAGCTTCATTCTGTAGAGTCTCCAGGAAATTAAATGAACAAATCGGCAATCGTTGCACCAAGAAGACGTGTGAGATTAACCTTTTGGAAGACTCTGGTTACACCATCTTTTGTCAGTCTGTCAACACAGAGATGCCGTCCTTAGCATCATTCCTGACTCTTGAGTGCTGACCTCGAAGGAAGCTCCTTGGACACAGTGCTCTCTGTGAGGATTTGCAACCTTCCTGCACTTAGGAGGGTTGCACAGCAGACCAGACTGAGAGCTACTGAAACAGGAAATCACCAATAAACAGCACCAACATGTAAGAGCAACGGCAGTAAGTAGCTGCCGCAGGACCTTGTTTACAGCGTGGGAGACAAAGGGGAGCACAGTGTACAGCCACTCAAAGTTCCGCTGCTCCGCCTGTATCTGTAACTGCAAACTTCGATTTTGGAATTGCGAACACATTTCAGTAAGTAGCCAAGCTCACAAACATGAAATGTGTGGATAGTGAGGACCGACTATGTTAGCTATGAGTCCACTATCCTAACTTTATAAGTATCTATTATAATTTAATAATAAAAAGGACATATAGCCAGTTAAAAGTGACCAGAAGATGTAAACAGACATTTTCCCCAAGAAGATAAACTAACAAACATCGAACAGTGATGCAGGTGGGTTTCAAAACAACCGTGCTGAACAAAGACGCTTGACCCACAAGCTTAACCACCACACGGTTCTCTTAGACGAGGAACTCAAATCATAAATAAAAGTAATAGGGAGCAAAGAGGAGGATTTATCTCAGGGGGAGGGGATCAGAGATGGAGGGAGGGAGTGGGAGGGGAAGGGGCTGCGGGAGGAAGCATCTCCACACCAACCCTCTCCGCATGCCCCACATGCGGCGTGAACGCTCTGCACTGCACGCGGGGACTAACAAACAACGAAGACTGAAAACAAAACGCCTGACTTGGAGCGAGCTCGCTGCAGGACTCCAGACCGGGAAAGCTGGTTCACGGGCGGCAATGGGCTCTCGGCCAGGTGTGGGTAGGCACAGACTAGGAAAGAGCACAAGAGAATTTTCAGTATTAGCAGAATTTTTAATGTTAAAAGTATCTTTAAAAGTTAACAAAATGACCAAGAAAATCATACAAAATGTAGTAAAATCAACATGTATGGGTACTATCTAGCATTACAACGCATTTTAAAGATTTGATGAATAAAATATTAGCATAAAGGACATAGACCAGTAGAACAGGTAAAAGCCCAAAAGGGACTCTAATATTTACATATGGTAAAGATAGGATTTCAGTGCTGGGTTTTGAAGTGTCATACTACCCCATAGCAACCTCTAAGACAACTGTCTAAATTGGGGAAAAAACTACCTGCTCACACCATTGATGACAATAAATTCTAATGGGGACACAGATCTGTGTGCGTTGATGCTGATTAGAACCCTATTGCTTTGGAAAATGTGCCAGACATTTTAAGTGCCCAAGAAGAAACTTGGCATGAGTCGCCAGTGGGCAGAGTCCCACTGTGGGGCCCAGGACACAGTCACTGTGACACGTCACTTGCTGAGGGGGCACAGGGGCCCCACATGGCCGGGAGAGTGGCCTTTGTCCCCACTGGGAGGTTAGCTGTGCAAGGAACTGAGCTCAGCCCTGGCCCCACACTCTGATTCCACGAAGTGGGGCACCGGGGTTCTAAGACGAAGCCATTCTCCCCAGCTGATTGGAAACAACTCTGGAATTGTCTGCTTCCCTTCACTGAGTGCTCCTGTTTCACTTGGACTCAAGACCATGGGGATCACAAATTCTTTGTTCTTTTCCAACTGACAACCACAATGCTCAGACCACACAGCACACTTCACACAATTATCCTCGGGTTGCACCAAGCCGAGGAAAGGGGAAGGGACCACAGAACATGAGGAGCAAAGAGTCCCTGCAGGAGGCCGTGTTGTGCTCACGCCCCTCCCAGACACATGGGGACCAGGCCCTGGGTGGCCCCGGTGGTGGCAGGAGGACCGCGCTGCCCAGTCCGGGTGCAGTTTGGTGTTTAGCTCCTGGCTGTGGTGTGGGGTCGGCCCGGTGCAGCCTCAGGTGTGTCTGCTGTGACTGTGGGGAGTGGGCAGCACCCTCGGGGTCCAGCATGCTCGGGTGGGGCCCCTCTGCCCCAGCATCCACCCAGGTGGCGTGGCCAGGGCACGCTGTGGCTCTGCATGCCAGCCGGGCCTAAGTCCTGTCTGACCCCCACCCCTCCTGGGCTCTGGTCACCACTCTTCCCTTCTTCCAGATCAGTCTTTAGTTTTCTAAAAGTTCTGCTTTCTCTTAGTCCATGGTTGCAGTGCACACTGCTTGCGTCCCTTGTGTGGAGTTGGAACCCGGACAGAACAGCTTGATTCCTTTTCAGCCCCTTTCCTTCCCCTCCCTCCATCTCTTGGTCCCTTTCCCATTTGAGAGAGATCTGTTTCCCCGCCTCCTATTACCTGTCTTTTATTCTGCTCTTTTTTCTATACTTTGGGCTTCTCTGACAGGAGAAATCATGTGATAGTTAAGCTTTCGTGTCTGATTTATTTCACTTACCATTATGGTCTAGAATTGCATCCATTTTTCTACAAATGACTCAGTTTATCCCTTATGGCAGAGTAGTACTCCGTGGTGTATGAACACCACATCTTCTTTATTCATTCATCTGTTAATGAACATACAGGCTGCCTCCAAGATTTAGCTAGAATGAACTGTGCTACCACAAACATGAGTGTGTGTGAGGTAGAATATGATGTCTAACACTTTCAGCAAGATGGGGGAAGAGCTGGGTCAAGTGGAATTTCAGTTTTAGGTTTTTTTTTTTTTTTTTTTTTTGGTACAGGGGATCGAACTCACAATCTTGCGCCTGCCAGGCAGACGCTTCCGCCACTGAGCTAAATCCCCGGCCCTCAGTTTTAGTTTTTTGAGGAATCTGCACACTGATTTCCACAGCAAATGTTCTGCACCAGTTTACATTATCATCAATAATGTGGAAGAGTGTCGTCCTGTGTTGCCCATTCTGTCCAGTCCCTTCCCACCCCCTCCGATGCCAGCATCTGTAGATTTCTTGATGTTGGGTGCTCTTTCTGGGGTAAGGTTGTTTTAATTTGCATTTCGGTGTTGTTTTAATTTGCATGTCTCCGAAGGCCAGCACCGGTGAGCATTTCTTCACGTATTTGTTGGCCGTTTGTGCTTCTTCAGTGAAGGGTTTGTTCATTCCACTTGCCCATTTTTCATTGTGCCTTTTATTTTGGGGGATCTAATTTTGTGGGTCCTTTTCAGATCCCATAGACAGTGAAATCATGTGGTGTTGTCCTTTGGTACCTGGCACAGTTCATTGGAACATAATGTGCATTGTTGTAGTCAGGGGTTACATGGAGAACAACTACATACAGGACACAGGATTTGTAATACAGTTTTATAATAATCACCCAAAGTTAAACACAAGAAAGTGCAGGAAAATCTGTCCACAACACTAAGACCCAGGAGATTTAGCCGAGGGCCTGGATCCCACAGCAGTATCATGCAAGAGTCCCACTAGAGACCCAAAACACATGACAATGCCTCCCACAGTACCAACTGGGAATCTAAGAGCCCACGATAAGGGCTCACGCCAGTCTATTTACGGTTCTGTGCCGGGACGGCCACAGGTCAGCGGTGGAACTAGAAAGTCTATGCCAGCAGGGTGAAGGAGCTGTGCAGTGGGTTGAGGGTTCTACACAGGAGCTGAGAAGTCACGCTCCAAAGAAGAAGCGGGGCTGACCTGAAGAGCACCATAGCCATCTCCAACGGTGGCGAGGTCCCGCGCTCCTCCGACGATGGAGAACAGTCAAGCACAGGTCAGGAAGCCCAGCGTGACAAGCCAGGAAGCGATGCACAATGTGAGGAGCAGGGCTCCCGCAACGTGAACCACAGCCACTCTCACCAATGAGGTCCCGAGCTCCTCCGACGATAATGGCCGAATCCATATTGGGGAAGCCAGCATGACAAGCACCTCCAGGAGAACCAGCAGCTCGAAACAGCAACTCTTGGAGGAACCCACAATGCCTGGCTCTTCTTCTCCACATCCCTATTTATGCTGGCAACTTTCTTCAGATGGAGCATCTTTACTCAACACCAGCTGAATTAATTCAACGGGTGCTAAGTTGACCACCAGTTTGTAATCCATAACATGCATATTGCTACGAATGACTACAGCTTTCTTCTTTGTGACCGAATAACATTCCACTGTGTGTGCCCCGCAGTCTCTTTACCCACTCGCTGCTGCGGGACATGCTGTTGGTTTGATTCTCTACCTCGGGTGCTATAAATCGTGTGGCAAAGGACAAGGGACGGGGGCCGTCACTGATGCAATGCTCTCATGTCCTTCGGCTGTCTTTTGAGAGGGGCAGAGGACGCCCCTGCTGTCTTCCACTGGGGACCCTCCACCTCCCAGGCTATCAGAGCTGTGGGTGCCATTAGCCACCCTCAAGCAAATCTGTAGGAAGAAAGGCAGCTGGGGTGAGGGTGGTGTCCATTGCGGGGCAAATGGCTCCTTTTCAGGGCAATCCAAACGTTCTCCCCCAAAGGAGGCAAAATCACCTCTGGCTAGTAGGAATACTGACCCAGAGTTAATTTTTATCAAACATTTCAATTGTCCGCTCAATGTAGTGCCAGGTTTCGTATCCACTAGCAAATCATCCCAGCACCGTGCCAGTGCAGTATGTGTCTCTCTCTCCTGTGTTCCTTTGAATCTGCTTTGTAACTTACATCATTCATCAACCAGTTAAATCAAGTTGCTGACATGCTGTTTGGTTTTACTTTTCTGAATATTACACCTAAAGATATTCTAAAAGAACTAAAGCAAAGAACCCGGATACTGTGAACCGGTCCCGCCAGACGTCTCACTTGACCTCTCACATCAGAAGGGTTAACTGCTAGCCCCGTGTGGCTGATGTTGAAAATGGCTCGGGGTCTCCAGGCCTAGGAGATGGACACAGGCACTCTGTCTGGGCCTCAGTCTCCCCACAGACCTGCAGCAGACGCTCGGCCACCCCAGTCCTACTCAGGTGGAAGCAGAGGCTGGGGAGCAGCAGCCTGTGTCTCACCACATCGCCATGTAATGCTGCGCTGGTGCCGGAGCTCAGACTGAGAACCGCAGCTCCTTAGCTTGCACAGGAAGCACCTGATGAGCTTTGGACAAAGGCTGATGCTAGGGTCCCCGCCAGAGGCTCTGGCTCAGTTGCTTTGGAGGACGGCCCGGCCCCTGGGATTCTTAAAGCTCCTGGCACTGGGACGTGATTCGATGGCAGAGCCCCTGCCTGGCACTCATAAGGCCTGAGTTCTACCCCAGCTCTCTACCTGTGGCCAGGGTTACAAACTGCGCCCCCTAGAATGCTAACCCCAAAACTTGCACACACTTTGTTTCCTCTAGCACTCTGCAGAGTTGAGCAGACTATCCCAGGAGAGATCTCCAGTCAGACTTTCCAATGCACCTCCAGGACAGACTGGTTCCCCCTGCACTCGTCAGCGTGCTCACCATGAAGAACAGGGCACGCCCAGCCCCCTCGCGCAAGAGAAGGAAGTAGAATGTTCTTCGGGTGGTATAAAAATTACAAATGAGAACAGCACTTGGATTGGCCCCATATGGTTCAGCTACTTCTCAATATAGCACAAATTCATTTAATTTAATGGATTTGTTACAAATTTCCTGAAAAGTTTTTCCAGAAGGAGTTTATGAATTAGCATTTCAGCATCCAACTGAGGAAGTCATTATGCAGCCAGTTCCAAGCTGAGATAATCGAATAATAACCGGCAATTTATAACTTCCAAAGTAATACCCTTAACTATGGAGTTGTGGACGGGGACATATGCCAACAGCGCACTGCAGTGAGACGAAGAGTTTCTAAAGTGACAACAGCAAGCGCCTCTCTCCCCAGCAGCCACCTGCCCTGGCTCTGCAGCGTTGGGGCAGGGCACCATCCAGTGTGCCCCTACTCCTATGGCCTCCTCTGTGGGTCCCACAGCACTGGGCACATCTCAGGGACCCTCTGGGAATGTGCTCGTAACTGGAAAAGAGGTGTTCACTGCATAGTCCTAGAGGGGATGGGCTGTAGGGAATGTCCATGTCTGGGGCACCTGGTGTCCCTGGGAAGTGTGTGATTTGGACGGGACTCTCATGGTAACCGACTGGGTCACTTTGTCCACTGAAGTGATTGTCAAAAGGAGCTCTTCATCAAAGAATTTCTTAATAAACCCAAAAATGCAGCCTTGGAACTTCCATAAGTTTCCAAATTCTCATTACTTTCCAAATAACATTTTGAGATTTATGATTCAAAATCAAAGTTTTCACACCAAATGGAGGAATGGGCAAGAAAGATCATTTGACTCTCAAGACCCATCTCTTCCCCTGAGGTCGACGATGCCTGATACCACTTTGCAGTGAGTTCTTTTTCCTGTGGTCCCCAAACCATCACACTTTCCTGCCATGGGCTTTGGATATGTCTGTGTGTCTGCAGGGCTTGCTAGCACATGCATGCCTTTAAATCCTAACTAGAATGCAGACTCCCTGAGAACAGGGCAGGGCAGAGACCGCGGTTCATGGCTTTGAATCCACTGCTGGCTGTTTGGTAGAGCACCGCTCCACGCATATGGCAGCCTGGACAAGGGGGTGTGCGTGGGTTCACCATGTGCCTTTATCCCCAGCCCCACTCACCATCAGCGCCTGGCTCCACTCCACACCCCGTGTCTCCTGGGGACTTGTGTGGGCTGTCTCCTTCAGTATAGGGATCACAGAGAGCTCATGGATTTGTTGTGTGATCACAGAGAGCTCAGGGATTTGTTGTGTGGTCACAGAGAGCTCAGGGATTTGTTGTGTGATCACAGAGAGCTCAGGGATTTGTTGTGTGGTCACAGAGAGCTCAGGGATTT
>RJWM01041819.1:0-14679 GCA_004363535.1 Dasyprocta punctata | reverse complement strand
GCATATTCATGAGCATACATATAATGAATAAAGCATTAGACATCCCAAAAGTAAAGATCATCTTCTTAAAAATTCTCTTTTCAAGATTTCTCATCCATCATCACTAACTTCATTGCCCAATGAACATCATCCATAAGAGTACCATCTTTAGCCGGGCGTGGTCGTGCACACCTTTAATTCCAGCACTCAGGAGGATGAGGTAGGCGGAGTGTTGTGAGTTCGAGGCCGGCCTGGGCTGCATAGTGTGACCCTGCCTCAAAAAAAAAAAAAAAGTGTACCATCTTTATTTTTGTGCTGACCATTCCCATCTTTACATTCCTACTACCACACCATTTTCATGGTATTCATTATTACATTCGTTGTTTCAATTATTCCTCACCAAACTATATTACACAATACTATGTAAATACTTTAGAGTCAGAGTGGGAAAAGTTTTCTGAATGAACAAAGTAGTAAATATTTTACACTTTGTGAGACCTACAGTCTCTGTCACAACTACTCAGCTGTGCCCTTGTAGCACAAGTGTAGCCACTAACAACAGGTGAAGGAATGGATGTGGCTGTGTTCTGATAGAAATGTATTTCCAAAAACAGAAGGCTGGTATTTCATTTTTTATATTTTTATTTAAATCAAGCATACTTTAATCAGTATAATACAAAGATAAAATTTATGCACAATAATAGACTAAAAATATTTTAGAATCAAAATAATGTTTTGCCATGCAAACCAAAGTTCAGTTCAGAATTTCTTCAAATGTTGTCACTCTCATAGGTCGTTAAGTATAACGAAAATTGTTTTATAAGTTCACTTGATACCTGATTGAAAATTCCACAGCCCCCATTTGCCACATTTCCTCCTTCTTGAGTATAAAGAAAATGTTAGACTTCAGAAAAAGTTTGTCTAATTTCCTTGAATACCACTCTTAGAAATATCTGTTAGGCTTTATTTCATCAGTAAGCTCATTTAGAGAGATGAGATTGTTTTCTGATACTTATTTTCCCATGTATCAGTATGGTCCATCTCACCATTTCTAAATTTTATGTAACAATGTTAAACAGAAATTTATAATAATTTCCAAAAAAAGTCTTGAACATCTCTTGTTAGGCCAGATAGCTATGTAACAAGATAGATAGTGGATAATAAGCACTATCTCCATAATTTCATCTTCTGATTGTGTCTGCTGTAAAATTATGCAACTAGCTTCATTTATTATCTCCAGTGAGTTGCATCAAATTTCATTATTGTTAATTCCAATAATTTCTTTGTGGTTATCTATACTTCAACATAGATACCATCATCCATAAATAATTTTCTTCTCTTTCCAATTTTATACTTTTAAATTCTGCAGTCTTTTCACTTATTTGCTACACTAGCAAGTCTTTTGTGTGCAGTATTTTATAAAAGTTATACTTGACAGTAATTTAATGATGCTCTTGATCATAAAGGAAACATTTTTTGTGCTTCTCTTTGATATTTGACATATGATTAAAGGATGCAATTTATCAGAATAAGGAAGCTTTTTTCTATTTGTAAATTAATTTTCTTAATCTTAAATTATGAATCATTATTGATTGCCTTTTTTCCTGCATCAAATTAGGTACCTTTATATTTTCTAATGTGTTAGTATAATAAAATGCATTGTTTGCTTATTAAATATATCAATCAATCTTATTTTCCTTTTTTTTTTGTACCAGAGATCAAACTCACAACCTTGAGCTTGCCAGACAGGCTGTTACGCACTGAGCTAAATCCCAAGCATTCAATATTATGTTCTTGATAAGCCAAATGCAATTATAATTGCTTCATAGAAACTATGGGATTTGGTTTAGTGGTACAGAATTTGGTCAGAAAATTTTCATATTTCTTAATTAATGTGATTACATGCTAATTTTTTATATGACTAGATTGTTTTAGAATCAGTGTTAGACTAGTTTCATAAAATGAACGTTAGTCTCTATTTCCAGGGTTTCTATTCCTCAACATACTAACTACTTTCTCCGATATTTGATAGAACTAACTTTGTAAGCAATCTAGGCCTGAGGTGTCTAGTAATAATTTTAGCTTGTAATTCCATAGTATTAAGACTTTGTTTTTCTCAAGTTGATATTACTGATTGCTATTTGTCAATTTTTCTCTTAATGAGTTTTGTCAATTTAAAATTTGAATCAATTAACATTCTCTGTTAATAAAATAATTTTTTGATTTCAAACTTAACTATGGTTATAAAAATCTTATATTACCTGTGGTTATAAAAATCTTATATGGATACTCTTTAAAAACATTCACTCCTCTGTCCATTCTATTTTTATTAGTCTTGTTAGGAATTTGTTTCATTTCTTTCCTAAAAAACAAGGTTTAACAATACTGAAAAAACGATATGTTAAATTTACAACTTACTTATTCAATTCTGAAGTGATTATGCTATTTTTGGAAGCAAAGATCTATTTAAGATTAATAATGCTCTCCATTTCATTGAGATTTGTTTTATGGTCTAGAATCTAATTCAACTTGTGCTTGAAAATGGTGTATGTTCTGTTTAACATCTAATATGTAGGTCTTGTAAATTATACGCTTCAAACTTTTCATACATTTATTTATGGTTTGTGTGCCTTGTATTTTATTTACTCCAGGAAGGTATTTCAAGCATCTTACTATGAAAGAAAGTATGCACATTATTATTGAGTTTTCATTTGTTGGAACCAAATTCTTGACATACACAATATGAAGGAGGAAAGATATATTTTGCCTCATGGTTTCAGAGTTTCACTTCATGTTCAGCTGTCTCCAAGCAGAATCATCATAGCAGAGGAGGAGGAAAGTTTCCCATTTCATGTCATCCAGCAAGTAGAAAACAGAGGAAGAGAGTCCAAGAGCAAGTCCCTGGGGGAAGATATACCCTTCCAGGGCATGTTCTCCAATGTGGCATTAACATGTATATTTATCATTGTACTAATGAACTCATCAGTGGGATAACACACTTCATATTTAAACCTAAATATTGTACTTTTGGTTTCCTGAGTCGCATGATTGCCTTCTAATACAAAATAAATTTTGTCCATTTCCCAGAGTCCACAAACTCTTAACACTTTTAGCATTGCTCAGATATCCAAGTTCAGTCTTCACTGAGATTCATGGAAAATTTTTGGATGTGACCCACTCTAAAAGCAAAAGCAAGTTACATAATACCAAGATAAAATGCCACAGGGTAAAGATTCCCATTCCAAAAGAAGGAATAGAGAAATAGAGAGGAATTAGGCAAAAGCAAGACTGAAATTTTCTAGAGCAAACATTAAGTCCCACAACTCCATACCTATCATTCAATGTACATAGTGACAAGATGTGAGTTCCAAAGGACTTAACAGTCCCATCTATGTAGCTTTACCAGTTATTGGTCAAGTGACCTTTCAATTGCACTGACTCTGATCAATTAATGCAGTTTTGATTGGCATATTCCTGGTATGGCCATCTTTCTAGGGTTTCTGTTTTAGCTTCAAGTTCATGCTCCACAGATCCACACATTTCACTCTCAAATGTTCCTAGCAAGGTACTTAGCCCATGACATACTCCCAGGCCTTCCTCTGCAATCTGGGGGAAACCTCCATGACTCATAACTCATGCTTTCTGCATGTCTATAAACATAGCATCGTGTCAGGGATACGAACGTCTCTATCCGGAATGAGCAGTTGCTGCACACACTTGGACCACTTTCACAGTGCCCTTTAAATGTGGCATAGCTTGGTGGAGCAAATCCCCTGGGAACTAATCCCTTCAGGAATTGGATCAGAATTCTAGTAGTTTTCTTCTGAAATGAAAGATTAACACTTTTACAACCTTGAGTCTGCATCTCATCAACTCCTGAAATTACCTTGAAGCATGTTTCTTTACATCCCAGTGCAAAATTTTTGCTTCTTTTTAAATACCACTAATCTCTTGAGCAACTTCACCAATTATGGTCCCACCTGTAAACCTTTAGTTTGTTTACTGTCCAAACTACAAGCTGTTAATAACTTTCTGCTTCCCCTTTAAACTTGGCTAAAAGTGACCAGCCAAACACATACCACACACTCAACATCGTGCACCTTGAAATTTCTTCCACTAGAATATTTAGTCCATCATCATTACATTTAATCTTTTACAAAACCTTAAGATATGGTCAAAATTTAGTCAAATTGTTTGCAAAAATGTAGCATCAATTGTCTCTCATCCAATTCCCAATAGAGTCCTCATTTCCATTTTAAACTTCATGTGCACAGTATTTGCTGTCCCCATTTCTAGTAAGGTTGTGATCTAAATGGATTCTAGAATTACCTCTGAATATCTGCTTATGTCATTCCAGACTTTTACTAACACAGTTCTTCAGACTTTTCCAAACTCTACCTCAAAGTTTTCTGTACTACATGGTCAAGTATGCTCACAGAAAAAGAAACAAACACACAAACAAACAAACAAAATCCTTCACTTCTCTGGTACCAGTCTTATCTATTAGCCAGCATTCAGCTCTGGGACAAAATACCTGACACAATGTAAAAGAGGAGGGATCTATTTTGGTCATGGTTTTAGAGGTTTAAATCCTTGGTTAGCTGACTCATGGCAGAAATGTTATCTCGAAGGAGAGTGTTGAAGGAAAGCTGCTGCTCTCATGACATCCAGTATGCAGAGAACAGAGGAAGAGAGCCAGAGAGAAAAGAAAGGATGGGTCTAAACAGGATAGATCCTTCAAAGGTACAACCCAGAGCCCTGATTCCTGTAATCATGACTAACCCCCAAAAAGCTCATCTTGGATTTGAGCTCATAAATGGGGTAACCTACTGACGACTTTAGTTCCCTCAGTACACAAACCACTGGTGCACATTTCATATTGAAACCATAAGAGTGCATTAATTTTTCTTCTAGCTCTCCTACCATATCAAAATGCATCACTGAAAGCCACAGGCCATCACTGCATGAGAGTTACCAAAACATACACAGCCTGCCCCGAGACCCAGAAAAGTAAAGCAGAGCACAGCTTTGGGTTCTGTAAATCTAGTTCCTTCTTCCAAGCAACCAGGTTAGATCAGTGGTTCTCAGTTTTCAGTTAGCATCCAAATAATTTTGAAATTTATTACAACAAAGATTACTACACCCTGCCTTGAAATTGTCTCATTTAATAGATCTAGGTTGCACATTCTCAGTAAAATAAAAATATTTGTCTTTGATTAAGATCGCCTTAAGAAGATTCATGTGATATATTTATTTTACAACAAATCAAGGTTAGGTCCCCATGTTTAGAAAAAATTTAAAAACATTTTTCAATTTTTCACAAACTGAGTCAACGAACTGAATCAATGGCCTATAAATCAGTGGCATTGTTTTTAGATTATTGTGATGTAGACAAGAAATTACATTTCCAAAAATTACTCTGCAGCTCATATAAGTCATGGTAAAAGAAATTTTTTTCTTGCTAGTGTGGGTATAGCAAAGATGTGGCCTAAATCTTGTATTCATGTGGGTTCTAAAAACTTCATCAGTGCCAGCAGTTCTAAGGAGAATAAGGATTCTCAACATGACCAGACCCTCTGAATTTTAAAGATGATGTCCTTCTTTCCTTTTTCTCAGTAGAGTTGAATATTTTGGGTTGGGTTAAGTTTGCTTACTAGTTGATTTGGGAAATATATTTATCCAGTTTTCTGCTTGCAATATTTAATCAGAAAATGGATATACATATAATGTTTCAGTATAAATGGTATGTTTATGTGATCATGGGTCTCTATGTAATCAGGCAACAAGGAATTAGGTAGGAGCATGGGATGATTCTGTGAAGTATAGACCTAACTCTTACTTTTAGAAAGAAAATAGCAATAGAAAACAGTGACATCAAAAAGGCTGGCCAGTTAGCCTTGGACATTTTCATGGCAGGACACAATGGCTACAGGAATGACTGTTCTCTATGGATAACACAGCCCTCAAGAGGAAGTCTGCCACTCACAGATCCTCCCACTTCTACCTGTGACACTCATGGCCATAGACTTTCAGTTTCAGGTAAAAGAAAGTAAAAAACTTAGAGTCTAAGTGTTATTGTGGTACTCTGGAAATCTTTAGAAGATCTTGGTGCTACCTCATTCCTAGCCCATGTCTTAGTTGCTCAGTAATTTTTCAAGTTATTTCCTAACTCTTCATTTAATTTTCTCCTGTGGAAAGACGGATTTTGGCCAGTAACATGTCTAGAGCTGCTTAATTCAAAGAGTCAGCAATTTACTGTATTCATTTGGGAATTCATCTATTTATAAATGGTTGTTTGTTCAAAGGAAGTTTTCACAAGTTGTATGCACGTTTACCCTAAAAACGAAATTAGCCACTTCTGATTTTTAAAGAACAATTGCTTTGACTTATTAAAGAAAAAATATGGGTGTATTCTACTCATATTCTTATTTCTTCCCCCATAAGATTCATATTTATGGTTTTAATGATGTTAAAATTAGTTTTCTGTTTGTTTTGTTTTGTTTTGCCTTCAAACTCACCAAACATATGAGCAGAGAATATAATGTAGATCTTTTTAACATGATTATGGAACATTTCTTGGCAGCTACACTGTCATATAAAAACCTCCAATTAAATAACTTATCCACATTAAACAGCTTCCTACAGATTCTGAAATATTCTACCTCTTAGTCAAGAATAGTGAAAAAGATGGAAGCCAAAACTAATATACGTTACTCTATGTCTACCCGTGCAGATTACACTTTAGAATACATTTTCTCTTAAAGTCAGTTAAAATAAAAACTAAGTCACCTTGCACTAGACAACATTTCAAAATTGTTACTCAAAAATCAGAAACAAAATTTATACTGGTACTCTGATTAACTACCATAAAGACAATAATAAGCAAGGTATTAATGATTGTAACTCTCCGACTAAATTCTTTGAAACTCTGCTTTACTGTTATTTCTATTTTTTCTCTTTAAAATAAAAAACAAATAATAAGCCTTAAAAAATGAGAAATGAACTGGGCTTGGTGGCACATGCCTTTAATCCCAGCACTCTGGAGGCTGAGGTATGTGGAGCGTTGTGAGTTCCATGCCAGCTTGCGCTACAAGGTGAGTGCAAGACTGGCCTGAACTACATAGTGAGACCCTGTCTCAAAAAACTGGGGCTGGGGGTCTCCAGTGACAGTTGAATACCTGATTACTTCAAACACAAAGTGGAAGATTTGTTTCTATAAATCTGTACCATCAGTTCATTGAGTGTCTTTGTCTCCAATCTCTTGCTCCTCTGTGTTAGAGTGTGAATTCTCCCTTCCAGCTAAAAATATCCCCTTACTGAGGATCAAGCATGGACACTCAGGTTCACGCTCTTACTCATGCTCTTTGCATAGATCAGCAGTGCACACTGGAACATTTATCCATAGTGTCCTTGTGGTTTTGTTTAGGTATCTTGCAATACTTTGTGCACTTTCCTCCAAGTATCACGTCTTAACCACAACACCATAGCCACCCTTTTTCTTCACATTCTCTCAACAAAATTCAATCACCATTCCTTTTAAGTCTACCTAAAAATTGCCACTTCAATCTGCTTGCTGTTGGTGCTATTTCTTAATTTACAAGTACTTTTCACATATTACTAGATCCTGGGGCTATATTTCTATCTCCACTACTTTTCTCAAATTATGCTATTGCAAGAATGTGTACATTACATAATATACTTCACATAAGGTATGACCTATTGATAAATTTGTTAGTCGATCTCCTTGACTAACAAAGGGAGCTCTACAATCACCAAGAGGGTGAACCATGATCTGTATACAGCCTCAGGGGTTCTTCAGCAAATACTTAATCCTCTCAGAAACCCTTTTAACAGCCTCCTTCACTTCCTTGTTATGAAGGGTATAAATAACAGGGTTGACAAAAGGAGTAAGAAACGAAGGACATAATCTTGTTTCTGACCTCAACGTGCATCACAGATAACCCCACACACACAACCCAGCAGAACCCAAGAATAATGTCGCTATGGTAAAATCAGAGGAACAGGTGGAGGTCTTGACATGACAGGGAGTCAAAGGCAGCTTGAGCACAGGTTTTAAAATGTCTCCACAAAATTCTGAACTGATAACAAGAACACATGTGTTACCCAGCTTCACCTCCAGTCTTCTTCCCTTACCTAATAGAGAATAAATTGTCTATTTAAACATCCTTTCACCGCAGAATCACACAGACACCCTCAAATCTACACTCCTATGGATCTTGTTTCATAGCTCACTAATCCATGGCTGCACATTTACCCAGGTGCCCCTTATTTTTTTTTCTGGCTGAGCTCAGTTGATGCCCTCTTGACACTTCTCTGTGAATTTTATATTGATCACAGCCTCATAACCAGTTTTACTTCTTCAGGTTCTCTCAACATCATTCAGTCTTTTTCCAAGTCTCTAAGATAACTCAAACAGTTGCACTCCATTCTTTGTTGTTGCTCATGTTTCCTCACATTTTCCAATGTTAGTAGTTTGTGGGACCATATTTCTTCTCTCTTCACATTTTTCAATTTGCCCACCAACAAAAATCAGTTCATTGTAGTTCTTCATTTTTCATACTATTTGATCAATTACTTGTTAGTTGATTTTCTTGACTAACAACCGAAAACCCTATTGTCAAGTAGATGACTCTTAGTCAAATGCAATGTCAGGGTTTCTTCATTTCACCCTTGATTCTTTGGGTGACCCTTCTAACAGCCTCCTTCACCTCCCTGTTACGAAGGGTATAAATAATAGGATTGAGAAAAGGGGTAAGAAAAGCATAAATAAGAGCAATAAACTTGTCTCTGCCCTCAGAGTGCATCACAGGGGGGCCCACATACACAATCCAAGCAGAGCTATAGAACAGAGTTACTACTATTATGTGGGAGGAACAGGTAGAGAAAGCTTTGGCACGACTGGCAGCTGAGGGCAACTTCAGCACAACTTTCAAAATGCCTCCATAAAACCCTAAAATGATAACAAGATTGCAGGTGTTGATTAAGCCAACCACCACAGTAAAGACCTGAACACGCCAGTCTGTGTCCACACAAGATAACCGCATTAGAGGGGCCAAATCACAGAAGTAATGGGCTACTTCTCTGGAGCAGTAGGGCAGGGTGGCAGTGAGACTAGGTGACATAAGTGCAGATGAGAAGCCAGCCAACCAGGTGGCCCCTGTTAACCATTGCTGTGCCTGTCTGCTCATGAGTTTATGGTAGTGGAGTGGGCGACAGATGGCAAGGTAGCGATCCAATGCCATGACACAAAACAGGTAACACTCAGTGAGTCCCAAGGAATGAAAAACATACAGCTGTGTGAAACACAAGTTTGATGAGATGAGTAAACTCCCATGGAGCAAGTTTTGCAACAGGGTAGGCACTGTGGTGCTGACATACCAGAGCTCTAGGAAGGACAGGACACTGATAAAGAAGTACATGGGAGTGGAGAGCCCAGAATCTGTCTTAACCAGGAAAATGATGAACAAGTTCCCTGCAAGGGTAAAAAGATAAACACACAGAGTCCCCAAGAAGGCAAGAGGTCCTAGGGTTCCAGAGGCAGTGAAACCAACAAGGAAAAATGTCTGGATCCAGGTGTTATTGACATGATACATGATTCCTAGGAACAAATGGTAGAGGCAGAAGATAAATGACTTCAGGGTCCTTTCTCTTGAAAAATTTTTCCTGAACCAGAAAAACAGAATGCAAAAGCCAAAAACGTATTTAGAGATTATCAAATCAACCCCATTCACACTGCAGAAGAGGAACTGAACATAAGAAGTCAGAAATCATTTACTCAATGTCTGTTGCTGAGAGAGTCTATGAGGAGTTCAGGTTTCTTGCTTCACAGGAGCACTTGTCCTATAGGGCAGCCTCAGAATCTCAGACTCCAGACTCTTCTTCCACTCTCCACTGCCAGAATACAAAAGACAAGACATTTCTGTTGTTCATTCTTCAACATTCTGAAATGAAATATTCCAAGATTCTTGAAGAAATTCATTTGTATTTGCATATTCTGTATTCAGCAATCAGCCATACTGAACTGTAGGAAAGGGAAAAATATACTTTCTAGAAAATGACTTCTAAGTTTCCCTCAGGAAGAGTCTCTGGATTTTAGTGATGTTCTCAGTAAAGGCTGAAGGAGAATAAAGAATTGAGTATACTCAATTGGCATTTCCCAGGGCTCACAACTGTGGCACAGAGGGAATAACTGAAAAGCAGACACAATACGTTATTTGGAAGGATGCCAAAAGGAGGAATGCAAAAGTAATTCTAGTAGGTTTGGAGATGAGACGATTAATGAGGCTTCTAAGGTCCATATTTTACAGGTTAGGAAGGACTGTACTAGAAAAAAAAAACATTATTTGGGCAGTTAGCTTTGTAAACTTGTTTTGCCACTTTTTAAACTTGTTCTATTTAATATGTATATTGAGACTGATCATTGCCTCTTTACCACAACTTTCTCTACTATGAAATGAAAAAAATTAAATGATTTTTTAAAAAAGTTGTTTACAAATCTCTTAGTCTATGATTCTTGAAAGTCATTAAAAGGCATTTGTCAGATTACTGTGATATATAGTCTTTGTCAATATTCCAAGACTTTTATTTCTATACCCTAACAGACCTCACTTAAGAAATGTTGAAGCCACCTCCTCATTCTCTTCTTTAGCCACTTTCATCTCTTCTGTATAATCCCTGCCCATTACCTGACTCTTTGATGACAACAGAAACTGTTAAATTCCCTATGGCATCTTTGCTGCCCCAAGGCACTTCTCTAGTTACACTGTTCCTGGAACTGTGGGTCTCCCACAGGTTCTTTATGTTCACTAGAGTTAGGAAGACCAACTCTCAGTATGGATCTGTCTGGGCAAGAACTTGGGCACTGTGAAGTGAAAACATATGCTTTATTTTGCTAACAACTTTCCAAATCTCACTTTTAAGGTCTGGAATCTCACCTGATTTTAAAGTCTGGAATTACCTCCTCTGGGCCACTAAGAGACTTACAATTGTCAGAGAGTGATCTGTTAAAGAGGCAATATCTGTATACATCTGCAATTCCATCACTTTCAGGCCTGAGGGATAAAGTTTTTAAGTTTGAGTACAGCCTGAAAAACTTAGGGAGACCATGTAACAAACGAAAATAAAAATAAAACTGTCTGTGAATGTAATTCAATAAAAAAATGGCCCTGGGTTCAACCCCCAATATGAAAGAGATAGAAAGAAAGAAAGAAGAATGAAAAAGAGAGAAAAAAAAAGAGAAGAGAGAAAGATGAAAGGAAGAGAGAGAACCACTTAAATATCTTTGAACGTGAGTCATGAGTATAGAATAACATCTTGCTCACCCTGAAGTCAAGGTCACCTTTTTAAAAATTTCCTTTGCAAGGAGAATTTTTTACTAAATTCATTGCCCCATTAGCACACTCCACAAGTGTCTTACCTTCACTTTTCTGCTTACTCCTCTACCTACTCTTTCCTGCTACCAGCCGTAGTGTCCACTATAATTTATCCATTTTCCCAATTATTGCTAATCAAATGGTTCAGACACACTGCTCAATGCATTGTTCTAAGTCTCTAACAACACAACTGATATTATTTCTTAATCCATACTCTCTATGATTATTTTTATGAAGGACATTCTCTTGAGACTAGCAAACTTTTCATGATCAATTTTAATTATATTCATGAATTAATTACTTTTTTTTTTGGTAGTGGGAATTGAACTCAGGACCTCATGTTTACCAGACAGGTGCAGTGTTGCTAAGCTAAATTTCCAGCCCATAAACATAACTTTCATCAAAAATTCTGATTTTAACATCTGTGCTTTGATCTTAGCTAAGTACTATCTCTCAGTGTATGCTTGGATCCATATAGAGTTCAGAAAAACCATATAAAACAATCATCTATTGGAAGTGAAGTGTTTGAACAATTCATAAATCCAAATATACTTAGATTTTTCAGCGACAGAGGTGGGGACAAGCAAAGTGCTAAATTAGATTTATGGCAAGAATGTAATCAAAGAAGTTTAATAATCATCACATTAAAATGAAAGAAAGCATTTAATATCCTAATATTGACTAAGAAAAGTTTTTTTGGGGGGGCAGGTAGAGATTTTTGAGTAAGATGAAAAAGAGATATTTGTGAAAGTGCTCATCTAAACTTAGAGATTAGAAATGTGTGTCCTCAGTATTTGGAAGCTCTTGAGAGTGTCAATCAGTGTTCTCCAACATTTGCCCTACATCCTACTTCACCTTAAATACTTGACAATTCTCCAGGGGGTATATTTGCAAATCTTTTTCACTACATTAGTGCATCTCTAACATGCCCAAGCACCAAGACACCCCTTAGGTGCATCCGTATTTCAGAGTCAACATAGATTCATCATCTCTCCACTCTTTAAATCAAGAGTATACTCAGAGTGAGCAATACTCAGAGTGGTCACATTAGCTTTGTTTTTATTCTTAAATATATCCTCATCATATTACTACATCTACATTCTTCTTTTGTAGCCATATTCCAAGTCAAGCTTTCCACATCACTTGTAAATCTGGGTATAAGTCCCTACTCGTATATGTGGTATTAACTAGGCAGTATAAAATGCCCATGCAGTGAAACCTAAGCACATCTTTAACCTACAATAAATCCCTGAGCAGAGCCAGGCATGGTGGTGCCTGCCTTTAATCCCAGCACTCCGGATGCTGAGGTAGGCAGAGCATTGTGAGTTCAAGGCCAGCTTGGGCTACAACATGAGCACAAGGCCAGCCTGAGCTACCTAGTGTGACCCTGCCTCAAAAAACTAGGGCTGGGAGTTTGGCTCAGTGGCTTAAACACCTGTCTGGCAAGTGTGAGGTTGTGAGTTCAATCCCTGATGCTGACAAATAAATAAATAAATAAATAAATAAATAAATAAATAAATAAAATAAATCCTTGAGCACAGGAATTACAGACATTATCTATAATCATGGGAGCAGAACTATATACTAAAGGATTTAGACTTCTGCGTGTGCTATTGTTATAGTCAAGAGAAATGTCTCTTCCCTTTTGTGTCAGTGCTTATCTGTGGAGAGAATTTACTCAGCATTTAGTCTGTTTACAGAATGGAACAAGAGAACAAATCTTGATACCATCAAGTATATAATGATTTTGGAAGAAAGATTATATCTTCCATCACTTACATTAAAAATTTTAGGAAGCAAAAGTAGAACTCATGTTTTTAAAAAGTAACAGTATTGTTGCAAATTGAAGAATATTCCAAGTGTTTCCAGAAATTAAGTTAAGTTTTTTTTCATGTAAATATTTTAATTTATTTTCCTATACAGATTTATCTGAGTTCACTGAAGAGAAAGATTTATGCTGGTACTGTTCAACCAACTGAATACAGATATCTCGTGCTCTGGGTGAATCATTTGGGGATGACAATGTGCAATGTAGGTACCATTGTTGCCCCCTGACTGATATGTTTTGAAATTTTATTTTAGTTTTTTTTTCTTCTTTTTGTTTTTCTCCTTCAAATAAAATGGATTTGAAAAAAAAAAGAAAGAAAGATAACTACCACTACTTACATTAAAAAGTTTTAGGGAACAAAAAGCCGAGTTCAAAATGTTCAGAAAGTTACAGTATCATTGCTATTAGTAGAGAAAATATCAAGTGGTTTTCAGAAATTAAGTCATTTTATGATTGTATTGGTGTAAATATTTTACTTTGCATTCATATATGATACATTATTTAAAAATAAAATTTAAAGTTTAGAAGCAATAATATCAAGTAAAAATGAAATGTCATGTGAGGAGACATAGGAGAAATGACAGTTATTTAAAATTTCTTTTTGTGTGTATGTGTGTGTTCCATATCTTATTCTGGGAATAAGAATTAAATGCAAAAGAAAAAAAGAAAAAGAAAAAGAAAATGCTGTCCTTTTCTTAAGATAGTTACTGTGTGGTGGCAGGGTAAGAAAGAACCTCATATAAGTCAGTAATATAAAAATATAGGTTTCTTTCAACACTAGACAAAATTTTACCTCGTATATGCTAAGGTAGAGTTAAAATTTAAATAAGATATGACTCAGCTTTCACATTCACAAATATTAAAGAGTTTGTTAAAAAACAATTGAAATTGCTATAGAAAAATATAGTTTCTTCCATTTATCTCAGTGAATAAAATAACATAATTAGTTTTAAAGAAAATTTAGTAATCTTTATGCAAATTACATGTGCATTTGAACATGTACCCAGGAACTCCACTTCTAAAAATCTGTATGTAATATCTGTGGAATGGTTCAGACACAGGATTATCTCTTACAGTGATGTTTCTCAGGAAAGTATTGGTGCAATTAAACACACAATGCAGTACTATTATGGAACTATTATTCTAAAATGAGCAAATGCTTTCTGTACGAGAATGGAAATATCTCCAACATTTATTATTAAGAAAAGACAAGGTGAGGAAAAAACACGGTATTTTGTATGGTATCTTATGCATAAGACTGGCAGACAAAAATTACTGGTCTCTTCTGGGGATTGCAGAAGACAGTAATCATACAGGAAAAACAGCTGAAGGTCATCTGTGTCAGAGATAGGTAAGGAATGCAAAGGAGCACATAGGTCAGGGAGTTAGAGGAAAATTTGTTTTTGTCAATTCTTTTACATTGCTTTGATTTTGGGACCTCAAGGTAAAGTATGCTTTTTCAAAATCTTAGAAATTGGT
>RJWM01041818.1:0-14671 GCA_004363535.1 Dasyprocta punctata | reverse complement strand
CCTTGTGTGGTGGCATCCAGGAAGTGGCTTGACAGGTGCTCAAAGGCACCCAACCCACCTCCAGAGCTCCTGGTCCCTGCAGGAGCTTCCGGCTAGCAGGGCTGGGCCAGCACCTGGGACTCCCGATCCTTGGGAAAGGAAATAACTTTCGCGCACGATCCCGTGATTCCTGCTCGTCACCCCACCCCCAGGCCCCACTGTCTCCATCTCGTGCCCAGCCTCCCGAGAGGCGATGCCCCACACCTCCCTGCCCGCCCCGAAGCCCACACTGCCCCAGCTCAGCCCTGCCCTGGCCCCTCCTGATCGGCCAGGCTGTCTTCTCTGGAGATTTCCACAAATGTCAGAGTCACAGCCTTTGCCCCGCCCTTCTGCGTTTAGAACCCCACGAGGACCACTCCCCGCCTTCCTCCCAGGGTAGACCGACTGTTACACTCTGCCGGGGCCGCAGGATGCCCTTTGCTTCCTAGGCCCTTTCCGGGTTCTGCTTTTCTTAGAAATCTCACTGCCACCTGATTTCCACTCTGCCCACAGCCACACTTGGAGCATCAGCCCCTCTCTCTGCTCAGCACCGCCCCCCACCTCACTCTACAAATGCCCCTGGCAGTGCCCTGGTCCAGCCTCCTTTGAACTCGGTCACCGTGCCTTCTGGGCATTTCCCCTCCCCCACTACGGCCTCCGGGATGGAATTTGGGCTGGCAGGTGCTGGTCACGGAATCTGCTTTTGAGGAACCTCGTGCTGTTTTCCTTGGCAGCCGAGCTCGACCTGCTGAAAGCGCATGAGGCGAGGGTGTCCAGGTGCTCCACCCTCACGGCACTGGGGTGTTTCCAGACCATGCTGTGTCTTTGTTCACCTTTCACCTCTGCTATTTTGCAAGCTGTCCCTCCCCCCGCCCCCAAGGGACACTGCTTGCTGGGGTGACACACGCAGAGGTGGCTATTAGGTGCCTGGGGTGAGGGCTGTCCCAAGGGCACCCCCGCCCACCCTGAACACTCGGGGTCCTCCACACCGGATGTCAGCAGGCTCGTGCACCTGTCCCTGTCGTGTTAGTTCGCGTCCTTCTGAGTGGCATCGATGGGTCCCTCTTCCCAGCAGCCCCGTGTGCAAGGGAGAGTCCCTAGAGTCCCCAGAATGAGAAGCAAGAAGCTGCATCCTTGTTTCCCCGCTTCCGGCCTCGTGGGGTGTGGCCCCTGGGTGTGAGCGGATGGAAGTGCTTCCTCCTCTTGTGGTGCATTGGAACGGATCCTTTCCTCTATGCCCGGTTTTTGAAGGTGAATACTCTACTGCTTTGTGTAGGCAGAATCTAGCTGAAAAGATTCATTCACCTCCAGCACACGAGTGGAACCGCGTGGAGCCGCCATGCCTGTGGGGTGTGCACAGCTGCGTGCCAGCCCGGTGCCCCACAAGAGGCTCCCTGAGCTGAGTCTGCGAGCCCCCCAGAGCCCGGGAGCACAGGGCTGGACTCCTCTGACAAGGCTTCAGTGCCGCTGGGGGCTCTATCTGCATAATCAGTAGTGGCTTCTTAGTTCCAGGAACGGTTTTCCTTCTGGCTTTAAGGCATTTGTTTGGACCTTGCTTTTAGCATCTGATTGCATGCTCAGCCACCTGCCCGGGAGCTTTCTGGAAGGCCCGCCTTCCACGGAGCGTGGACTGTGTGCCGGGGTCACAGCCTTCACTGTTCATCTCCTGTTCCCAGGCCTGCGGGACCACAAGTGCCTCCGGCTTAGGGCGCCGTGGAAAGCAGCCCACTCCGCGGTGTGGAGGCTGCGGCCCTGCAGTGGGGTCGGTGTTCCTTAGGCCGGGAGCATCTTCCAGGCTGTGGTTAAGGAGCTGTTGATAAACGCACCCTGCCCACCGCGGCCTCCCGGCACCTTCACCGACGTCCAGTGAAACAGGAAAGTGGTTCCCCTCACGTAGTAAACCCCGCCTCCCCAGGGGACCTGGGGTAACTGCCTCTCCCTCTGGGCAGCAAGTAGGATCCACTGAGGCATTCAAAATAGGAAATAATAAGAAAACATTTCAAACTCACCTCCAAAGTATTCGTTACCCAGAGCGTTTTCCAAGCCAATCATTTGCTCTTTGAGGCAAATGGGTTTGACACTCAGTCTTCATCCACCAAGCCTCCCTGCCCGCTTTCCCAATCAGGCCTATTTATAATATTTCTCTACCCCTCGCCTGTTGTCTTATTTGAATTATTTGTGATTTAAAATGTCTTTAATGGGAATATGCTGGGTTCTCACATATACCTTAAAATAACCCCTTCCTGCCCAGCACTGGTCGTCTCTGGATTCTCCTCCTTGTGTCTGCGTGGCGAGGGGTGGGGCAGCTGCAGATGTGCAGGGCCACGCTGTCCACTTAGGACGTGCTGTGTCCTGTAGACACACATATGCACACACGCACACGCTGGAAACCATCGCGCATCCCCGCACCCCTGCTGAGACATTTCCTCACTAGCAGACAGACCCAGGCTTGTGTCCCCAGCTGAGCTCTAGGTGAGCAGCCCACTGGCTCACACATCAGGCTGAGGAAGGCGCCCTCTGCCATGGACACCCCGGGGTCCCGCTCCCAGCGCCCTCCAAACCCAAGTCCCTGCTGACGTCAGAGCAGATGTTAAATCCAGCAGCGCAGGCCCCAGGATGGCAGTGATAGGATGCCGGCTGAGAGGGGTTTGTGTAGGTGTCTGTCTCCCCCAAGCCCCTTCCAAGCCACAGGTACGCAGAAGTCCTAGTCCACCTAAAGGGCCGCAGTCACTGTCTTTGGCCGTTCGGCCCCGGGGTCCACATGTTGGGTGGGTGTGAGCCTTCAGGCTGGTGTGCTCGTGGGTGCTGACCTCATCTCCCTCGAGGCAAACCTGTGCTGCCGCCTAGCTTGCTCCACTGATTTTTAAAACTGTTCCATGGGGGTGGGGGCAGTCAGCACCTTTTCTAAAGGGGCACGCTTAGCCCTGGAGGGGTATTTAGAAGCAGTCTGTGGGGAAAGCTGACCCACTTTTAAACAGGGAGTCAGTCGTGTGTTTCTGAGAGCTACACCCCAGAGCTCTCGGGTCTGGTCTGCGTTGGAGTCGAAGGTCCACCTTCTATGCTTGGGAGCCCCTGGCTTCAGAAGCGTTGGGCGCCGCGCAGTTCTGATCTTTCCTCCGTGTGCTGGGGCTCCTGCGTAGTTTGAGTGTGTCCTCCACGGCTTCGTGTGTCAGAAGCTTGATGCTCACCGAGGTCATGTGGGGATGTGGGGCGGCCGGGGGTGACTAGGCCACCAGGGGCACTGCCCTTCAGAAGGATCAGCGTGATGCCACAGCGCCCAGCGAGCCCTTTCCGCTCACTCAGTTTCTCTCTGACCGCGTGAGCATGCTCATGGACTGCCGTGCTGGCGGCTACTGTGAGGTCCTGTTCACGCCCTTGAACCTTCAAGACGGTGAGCTTAGTAAACCTTTTTCTCTATTAAGTTATCCAGCCTCGGATATTTTATTATAGTGACAGAAAATAAACAGTTCTGCCACATTTTCACAGGACAGTTTCTGCTGTTCACCGATCACTGCAAAATTCCTTCTGTCTCTTAACGGTTGGAGCCTTGAAAGAAAATGCAAGATGTGATTGAAAAATACTGTGTTTATTTATTTATTTATTTTTGTGGCACTGGGGATTGAACTCACAGCCTCGCACCTGTCAGACAGGTGCTTAAGTCATGGAACCAAACTCCCGGCCCTGGTTTTTTGAGGCAGGGTCGCACTATGTAGCTCAGGCCGGCCTTGCACTCGCGTGGTAGCCCAAGCCAGCCTCAAACTCACAACGCTCCTCCTACCTCAGCCTCCCGAGTGCTGGGATTAAAAGCGTGTGCCACCATGCCCGGCTAAAAATACAGTGTTTAAATAAAAAATTTATTGCAGTAGAAAACACACTGCCATTAATGCCTCCCCAAATCCCCCCTCTCGTTTGGAATACTCTTATCCCAGCATTCTCCTCACTCTGGAGCAGTTCTGAGCGTCCCCTTTTATGGGCGTCTTCAGTTACGCTGCTGTAGCCGCCTGCTGTCCTGAATCCACTCAGAAGTGTTTGCCTTTCCTGGTCATTTTGACTCGGGGAGGAGCCGGAAGTTGCACTGTGTCAGATGGGGTGATTGAGGTGGGTGAGGATGCGGTGTCACGTTTTTTATGAGCCTGTGTGTTGGGTGGCACTTCGATGTACTTCTTGTCGCATCTCCTATGGACACTCATGAAAAGAACTTCCAGAACTGCTTCAGATGGTGGCAAGATGATGGCACAGTGTGTTTGAAGTGAGGAAGGGTATCTTGAGGGGGGGATAATGACAATGTATCTTTTCCTGTATTAAATTTTTTACTTAAACATTTACCACGTTTTTTGATCACGCCTTGCAACGTAATCCTAATAAAATCTTAGAATCGAATAGTAAGACAACGTGGTCTGTGAGGAAGTGTCTACAATTTCAGTTAAATGCTGTGTTGGTAGTGGGAGAGCATATTGACTTCTGTGGTAAGAGAAGCCGCCTGCGGTATGGATGGGTGCTGTATTAACAGAAGCACACGTTATGACCTGAGGCTCTTAAGCTCGGTGGAGACTGTGCGTACCTTGCTGATGTTTTAAATTCCACGCTCCACGTGAGCATTGTGATCGCAGTGTTTCCTTCTGTGGGTGCCCCTTTCCGTGGAGCCTGGTAGTTGTCTCCCATCCTTGCCTTGGCCCCTAAAGGTTAAATGACATTTTGGCTTCATGGGAACACTGACAAAGTAACGTGAACCTTACCAGCGTGGTCCCGAAGATCATGCTGCCTGATCGCCGTGCTGCGGGTGTTCCGATGGTGCCCTCTTGGCACAGTCGCCTTTGTGTCTGTACGAGTGTCAGGGCAGCAGCGAGACAGGACAGGGCCACTCTACCCAGACACGCTTGGAGCCAGGGACATCGTACAGAGTGTAACTTTGAGTACACTGTTTCCGAATTCTGTGATTTGTACCAGTGTTCTGTTGATCTTAAAGCAAAAGTAGAAAGCACGTTCTGTGTCCTGTCTTAAACTTGATTTTGACTGTTCAGATAAACCTTATTTGATACGAAAGATGTTCTAAAATCGTGGCAAGCTCTCTGTACTGTACCTAAATTGCCACCGCTTTCTAACAACAAACTAAGAGTAGTGTAAAACAGCCTCAGGCTGATCTTTGCTGTGGTTTGGTTTGGTTTTATTTAGGGGCAAAAGGTTGCCCTGGTAAATTTTCTACTCACAAAGTACCCTGCATGCCATTTGCTGGTAATGTTTTTTCCACAAGTGGGCTAAACCAATTTCTCCCCTTTTTCTTAGCCATTTGGGAGGATTACATAGCATACAATCTAATTTGTGCGTTTTCCGGTTTTCATGAGGGATTTTCTAATATGCGCTTAATAAACAGTTACACACTGGGTTTTCTTGATTATAGAGTCTGTGTTCTGCTGTGACCGCCCAGCGTGGCACTTTTCCAGACCTGAGAGTTGAACATGTTTAACAAGTTTATGGTGGAAACCACAACTCCTCCAAGCTGGAGGAAACCAAGTGAGGGCCCCCCTCCAGCCAGGTCACCGCCAGCACAGGATGTCACCAGAATGTCCAGCCACAGAGCATCCACCGCCGTCAGCCTGCCTTTCCTTCACAGGAGGAGGAATTGAAGCAGAGATCGTGTCGGCATTGAACTGTCAGCACTCTTGTTAAGTAGTCAAGATTGATCTCGAAGTCACTTTTAAAATTGCTCTAATTCTTTTATATGTATTTATGAAAATTTAAAAGTGTGGCTTTCAGATTCTACATTTGTGATGCTGAGGTCAGCTTTCCACCTTGGGTTTCGAGAAGGTTTTATCCTCGTCTCTAAACTGACATGTTAGGGGTTGGGGCTCATCAGTAGAGTGCTTGCTTAGCTTGTAGGAGCCCTAGGGTTCCATCCCCAGGATGACCTCAGAAGATCAAAATGAGAAAGACCCATGAGATTCGGTGCTCTCTGGCCCAGCATTGAGCCTGTAGGTCCTTCACCCCAGCCTGGCTGGGTGAGTCGGAGAAGGGAAGGACGGGAAGGAGCCCGACTAGGGACAGGCCACGCACTCCTAGGGTTTTTCAATGGTGCTGACCTCATCATAGGTGGTGTAGTTTGGGGCCCTGGTTTGAAAAACACTGGTATGGAATGCGGTTTAGAAATTTGCTTATGAAAACACCTTCGTTTCAGCCTAACTTGCTTAGCCTTGGAGCTTTGCAGATTAAGCTGTGGGCTCCTTTGCCGTGGGACAGCTTTGCACAGCTGCAGACTTCTTAGGCTGTCATTGACGGGACTGGCAGCCCTTGGAGCCGTGGGCCAGCAGGCCGTCCTTCTGGGCTCTCCAAGGTTTTTGGGTCTGTTTCCTTTAGCCTAAAACTGACTCGTGGTAATGCCCAGCCTCTGAGCTTACTGCCAGCTTCCCGGTTATTCTCCGCTCTTACCTGTCTGTTCTGATCAAGGCAACCTGCAGCCCCTGCGGAGCTGCCTCGCTCTGAGTCCTCCACCCTGCAGCTGCACGCATCTGCACGGAGATGCTCTGTGTCTCTTGTGCCGTGATGCGGAAGAGCTCACCTTCCCCATACCTGGTCACGTGTAGGTCTATTGAGATGCTGCATTCTTTGCTAGATCCTGCTTACCTGGCTCCCCCAGGATTCTGTGCTTGACCCGGACACGGCCACGTCCATGTCCAGAGGTGGGGGCCCAGCCTACATGAGCAGGTGGTTAGGGCTGTGAGACCCTGCTGCCCCGTATGCTTCCTCTGGGAACATTTGAGACTTTTAAAGGAACCTGACCAGAAAGGGAGGGGAAGTAAGTACCTTAGAAGAAGGGAGGATGTATGCATTCAGTCGTTACTTAAGTCTTTACCTTCTTAAAGTAACCTACTCCATGGTGAGCATTGTAAATGCCAAATTAATTTCCCCTGCATAGGGTGAGGGATCCTGGGCTCCATTTCAGGACCCTCAGGCCCAGAGCCAGGCCTCTTTTCTCCCAGGATCTCACGACCAGCCTGTCACCACACTTGTGCTGGCCCTGCCCTCCGGCCATCGTCACCACTCAGCCCAAGCAGTTAGTGTCTTTTTAATTACCTTTTTCCAGTTCACTTTCCAGCTTATGACCAGATGGATCTTTTACAGCTGCAAGTCACAGGTCACCTCTGTCACGCTCTCTGATGTCCTGGAGTCAAGTGCAGGTTGCTGCCTGTGACCTGCGGAGCCCTGTGGGGCCGCCCCTCACTGCCTGCTGTGCTCCCAGTGACCTCGGCTTCCTTCCCTCTGGAATTGGCCAATTTCTCGCCTTATGGTTTTGTACTTTTTTTTTTTTTTTTAACCTAATTCTGTATCTTCCTAGTCTCAGCCCAGTTGGCGCTTCCCGGAGGAAGTCGTCCCTGATTGCTGCTCCTGCAGCCCTTGCCTCGCTATCCAAACTACGTGGCCTCTGTTCCGCGGCTGCCTGGCCTCTGCCAGAGTTCTGATTGTATGTCTGGCACATTGGGCTTGCTTGGTTTTTGTTATCTTGTGCTCAAACTCAGGATCTTCCCACTGAGCTACATCCCGATCCCACCTCCCCTTTTTGAGACAAGGTCTTTTGCTCAGTTGCCCAGGCTGGCCTCAAAGTTGTGATCCTCACGCTGCAGCCTCCTGTAGTGCCAGGATTGCAGGCAAGTGCCATCAAGCCCAGCTGCATATTGGTTTATTCATCTAATCTGCAGAAGGTTGGGTACTGCATGTTACTTACTCAGCACTGTATAGTCAGTGGAAACGTTGCCCAGCAATAATTACCTGCTGAGGTTCTGTCTTTCTTCTTTCTCTTCCTGCCAGGTTAAGTTCTTGAGGGTAAACTCTGGTTTTATCTGTGCTCTTAGCCTGAAGTGCCTAGTAGTGAGTATGTGAGAGAGTGAGTAATGACCTTTATGCAAGCACCCTACACACTGTGTGCCAGGCATACTGAGGTCCACTTGGTGACACACAAGTGACCATGTAACTGGTCTGCCGTCCAAGAACCAGCGCTTGCTGGGTGGAGTGAAGCCAGCCACACAAGAGGCTGCACCGGGAGGCAGTGTGATTACCTCGGAGCGACTTCAGAGGAGCGGTTCCAGCGGTCAAGCAGGGAGTGGGTATGGCCGAGCTGTACAGAAACCCTGCGAGGGATGCTGTCTGAGGGCCTGGAAGCATTTGCTGGTGCTGTTAGCAGCAGTGCTGGGGAGAGTCGGTGTGGGTGGAAGTCAGGAACGGGGATAGTGACGTGTTCCTGACAATTTGTCCACCTCCGGACCTCTCTCGATAGGACCTCAGACAGTTTACAGCATGGAAGAACAAGCTTTAGGTTTAGTTTGTTTTGTTTTCCAAGTGAAGACCTCCAGGCAAATAGAAACAAAACCATACTGAAGCCAAGGGAATGATCAGTGCCTCAGCTGTGAGCCCTGGCTTTGGCGACTGGTGGGCGGCACACCTGGCTTCAGGCTGTGACCGCAGAATGAGCTGACTGCTCAGACTCCAGCGTCCCAGATGCAGGGATCCCCCATAGGACCCCCAGGCCTCACCTCCACACCCAAGAACCCAGAGCCCGGCTGTCGGGAGAGGCTGTGGAGTGATTAGCTGGCAGGGCTGGGTGGTGATCCGAGCAAGGCTATGTCCAGAGAGGTTGTTTCAATGCGGTTTGGAGTAGGGAGGAGCTGCATGGAGCTCTGCTCTGACCTCAGGGCTGTTCTTACCCCGGGGAGAGAAAGGCTGTCCCCGGACCAGTAGGGGCCCCAGCCATCTGAGGGGCACCTGCAGGTGAAGAGGGAGGGTGATATTGAGTGACCAGATGCAGCCATGGGAGGGCAAAGAGGCCTCGCCAGAACCTTCACCCTGTGGGCCCTGAGACGGAGCAGCTCGGAGGAGGAGTTCATGTTGGCAAGTGGGACTGGAGGACCGCGGTCTTCCTGGTGGCAGGAGCCTCGAACTAGGTGACAGCGTGGAAGAAACAGAGAAGGGAGCCTTGCTAGCTTTTGACTACCAGATAGAAGCAGCGAACACCATTGCGCTGCCAAAACCCTGGCCAGTTTGGTGTTCGAAAGCCCAGAGAATGTGAGCAGGGAGAAGGGCAGGAAGCCCCACGTTCTCACTTTCAGACTCCTATGCATCACGCCTCCCTCTGGTCACTGCAGAGAGTGAAAAGTTAGCGGGGGGGGGGGGGGGGGGGGGGGGGGGGGGGGGGGGGGGGGGGGGGGGGGGGCGGCGGGAGCCAGCGCGCTCAGGCGCGGAGTGCGGGTGGAGCACGCAGGGGGCCCGTCCTGTCCCCCGCACGGGAAAAACAAGTTCTTCTGCTCTCTGTCTTCTGAGTGAAAAATTGGTTTCTTCAAGTATTGCCCCTGAGTCTTCTATTGTTTTTCGGAGTCTATAATAGAGGTGATAGAATTCTTTCCAAACTTTGACACAGCCTAAACCTGGGGAGGAGAGGCCAGGGGAAGCCAGAGAGCAGGTGTTTGGCTTTGTTGGAGCTTCAAGTTGATGGCATGTAGAAAACTCAAGAAAGGCGAGTTGGCAGTATTTCAACAACAATGCTTAGATCACATGCTCTTAATATAAACATATCTTACATAAATTTACATCTTAAGTGAGCTCTTCAACCCCCACAATGATGTGGCTATAAGCGTCTCAAAATTGTTGATTTTAAGAACTTTATCATCGAAGGATTCCGCCATAGCATGCATGAGAGGCACCATGGTGAGTCATTTTGATGTGTGCCAAATTTTTAAGACGTCCTCATTAGAATCCGTTTCTAATCAGTGCAAAGGAGCGGCTTTTAGATCTGGGAGACACGTAGGTTTTCTCTTTAGGAAATACGTTTGCATCTTTAGAGATGCCTGTTAACATGTAACATAAGCAACGCTACCTTGCTTTTTTGCCCTGTAACTCTTCCAAAGCATATATGAAAAGGTACCGTACCTTAAGAAGATCGCGGGGTGTATAGGGTGTGAGGACCCCAGAGGCAGATGTAATGTGGGGAAAACGGTACATGAAAAGGCTCCTAGCAGCATCGGGGAGTTTGGGCTCAGCCTGCGTTCCCAGCGCACTGGAGTCCCGGGTTTGGGTGGGAGCAGGCGCAGAATGCACTGTCTTTGAAAGTGGCCTAAGTGGTGCTGTCCGGGAAGCTGGGGCTTTCTGTTTATTTATGTGTTTTAAGTTTGTGGAAAATAAGCGGATTTAACATTCACTGTGACATCACATGATCAAAGACAAAATTACATGGCTTTCCAGATAAATTTCTTTCTCCCACAGTTAGCATTGTTCTCATTTGTTTCTAATCGTATTCAGCCTGAAATTTCCAAGGGAGTAAAGGAGACTGTCACTTAGGGGAGCCTGGGCTGTTTGAAGAAATGGATGAGAAACAGGCGCGGAGCGAGCGAGGAGGGTTGACTTCACTTCTGGGGGAACGGGGAAGGAGACTGGGAATGGTTGGTGGCAAGGACCTCACCCTGCCCCCGAGATGGGTGAGTGCGGAGTCCGAGTGGTGGAAAGTCAGAACCAGGGCCACCTAGTTTCCTGCTGCCTTGGGGTGGTGCATCCCTCATGAACCTCATGAGTAAATTCACCTATCGCTAGTGATGGGGACACCTCTGACTGCCATGCAGATGCATGTACAGGGCACTCGCTGGCCACGCTGGTCACACACGAGGCCTGATCCAGAGAACAGTGAGCGGATGTTAGCTGCTGCCAGCATAGCACAGCGTACTGTTCTCTGGTAAACTGGTTATGAGTGAAAAAGTGCACTCTAAAGCAATAAAAAGCATGGCATTATAAATACAAACACTAAATTGTCATTTGTTTATTTGTCACCAAGTATTCTGCACTATACGCAGTTACACGGTCTGCACTTATTCTACAGCTGGCAGCACAGTCAGTCCGCACACACCGGCACCACCACCGCGGACAACAATGCCACACCCGAGACCACCACCACCTGCTTGTGTGGTTTTGGCTTCTATTCATGTGGCTTCTGACTTTTTCTTCTGTGCGTTGACGCCATGTTGCTTTCCTGAGCCAAACCGAGTTGGTCAGGCTGCGTGTCCTGCTTTGCATGCCAGTGAATTCAATTGTCTGGTGTCTTGTTGGGGATTTCGGATCTGTCTTCATAAGGAATGTTGGTCTGTGGTTTTCTTTTGATGTCTTTGTCTGGTTTTGGCATCCAGGTAATGCTGGCTTCGGGGAATGAGTGGAGGTATTTCCTCCTCTTCTGAGAGTTTGTGAAGGATTGGAGTTGAGTATTTAACCGAGAATTCACCAGTGAAGTGATCTTTGTGGAAAGCTTTTCGGTTGCTGATTTAACCTCTGCACCAGTGATAGGTTTAATCAGTTTCCCTTTCATCTACAGTCAGTTTTAGTAGTTTGTGTCTTGCCAGGAATTTTTAGGTTATTTTACTTTGTTGGTATAGAGTTGTTCCTAGTATTTCCGTAGAGTCCTTTTATTTCTGTAAGTTAGGTGGGAATGTCTCTCCTTTCGGTCCTGTTTTGGTACTTCTATTTTTCCCTTGATTAGTCAAGCAAACAATTTGTCAGTTTTCTTCTTCAAAGAACCAGTGAAGTTGTTTTGATTTCTAGTGTTTTTCTGACCTGTAGCTTTTTAATGTATTTTCTTACCTTTATTTTCTCCTCCTCCTTGCTGTTTACTCTTTTATTTCCAAGCTCTCAGGTTGGAAGCTTAAGGTAGTAGCTGAAGATCTTTTTAAATGCAGTTGATTCTCAAATCTCCTTTTGTGACAGATTTCTAGTTTCAGTTCTCTGTTCAGAGTTCATGCTTCACATGGTTTTGATATAAGGGAAAGAAACTCCCAACCTACTAGGTGTCAGGTACAAGAATGAATTTTAGGAATAACAGAAGTTATGAGCTGGGCAGCCGACCCTTACTGCCACACCTGCGTCTCCGAAGCAGGTGCCTGGTCTGATCTGCCTCCCCCCAGGCCTTCCTCGCCAGTGAGATCCTTACTGTGATGCGAGCCCCACCCAGCCTACAGCAGAGTGGCAGGGTTAATCCCTGCGCCCTGGCACAGTGGAGATGGCCAGAGGCCCCAGCTTTCTGGACGGCTCATCTTTCTGTGAATTGCAGGCTCTTTGATTGCCTGGCAGTCCCGGTCTCTGATGAGTTCAAGGAAAGTTACATGTTGTAGTCCCAGCTCTTGGACCAACTTCTTAGCTGTGAACAGCCTCGTCCTTTGGAACCCTGGACTATTTTCCTCTGTGGACCTTCATTTGATAAACTTGTATAAAATTGTACATTTCTTTTAATACTGGAATGATTAGCTTGATTGCTTTAAACTTGGAGTATGCAGAAATTAATTTTAAATCCTGTTAAGATACAGCTGCAAGCATGTTTGGGTTGACCATCTTGTGCTTACAAATTTTGTATACTTCTACCCTTCCTTTGGAAACATTACTTCACGTTGTCATGGTTGTGGTGGTGGTTTTATCTTTGAGAGTGTCCTTTCTATAAAACCTATTTTCCTATAAGTGTCCTTTAGGTAGTCACGAGGTTTTAAAAAAAAAAACCTTGACTGAAAAAAAGACTTGAGTGAATGTCCCAGACAGTACAGACATTTCCTGAAAGGTTCATTATGGGTGAAATGAAGCCCTTGTTCCCGCGGTGGGAAAGGTCAGCAGAATGCCTAGGGGGTGACAGGATGGAGCAGGCTTCGGTTCCCTGTGCCTGGGCTGCCTTTCCTGTGACTGTGACACTCACTTGCCCCAGCGATTGGTTCCAGGCAAGCCACTGAGCGCCGAGCACAGAGGCACCTACCACCTCTCGCAGCTGGTTTCGTACTGCACTAAGATCACATGTTCTCACGTTCTTGTGGAGCTTTCTGACTCAGAAGTGCAGGCAAGGGCAGAAGCAGGAGGTTCACAGCTGCCCTGTGGTGTTTTCTGCTGTTGAATATACTGAAGATGTTGCTAGAGATGGTGGCACTTGGAGTTTTGTTCTTGACAGTTGCTATGGGCCCTGCAGTTAGTCCGGCAAAGTGACATCACTGTGGCTACCAGCTGACACCTTCAACTGACCTTACTTGGGTAATCCTATGCTTCCAGAGGAGGTGTTTGTAATTTTGCCTCCTGTGAGGTGACTTTGTGGTAGAAGTGGAAAATTAGCTCTGAATATGTCAGTCTAGAATATGCCAGGTGCCATAAAGATAGATTGTGAGCTGATTTTCTTTGGAGTAGAAGTTTGATTATAACTACTGTGCATGTAACCAAGATACTTCTTCCTTTAATACATAGGAGTTGAAGTTAGTGGCTTTGCAGCTGGTAATAAAATAGGGGAATTAGACTGCACTTGATTAATTACCTTACTAATAAAAGCAAAAACTGTAAAAGCTGGTTGAAGAAATCAAGATAAACATTTTGAAGAAAAGTGTCAAAAGAATTGAGTTCTGCGTCAAATAAAATGAGATCATTTTTACAGGAAATGAAAGTATTGTAGATGCGATCCGTAATAGAACACCCACACCCCCGATGGAGACTCAGACTCCGCAGATGTCGTTCTTACTGGTTCCTCTCTTTTTGTGACACTGGCTCTGGGTGTGCTTCTTGGACACTGTCTCTGAGTGCCAGCGCCTGGTGATTCTTATATTTTCATTTGTCTTTGTTTTTCTTGTTTATCCTTTTTTATTCTCCACTGTAAAGGGAGAAGGTGAATTTGAGGATTTCCTGTTCCTTTTTTGGTACCTGAGGGTGACATTATAACACCGTGCAGTTGTTTCTCTCCAGTGTTTGACCTATTTGCAAACTATGAATGATGAGGGAATAGAATAAACTAAATTTAAGGTATAGCTTGTCTTGTTGAATTCTCTTTAGGAACTTACTCATCATGGCATGCTTAGTTAGAATGGTAAGATTTTTATTGCCTAGTAATTTTTAATTATTTTAGTTTGTCAGAAGTAAAAACAAAATTTAATATTTGCATCTGTAATTGAAGACCAGTCTCACTTGAATAAAGTTCTCCATTAACTTTTTAGAAGGATACTGGTGCCTTTTAAGGATTTTTGTTTGCTCAGTGTTCTTTTATTCTAAAATGTTGGTTATAGCTGATAGCTTTGTAACTACTGCTTCTGTGTTTTGAACAACTAAGTAGAGATTGGTATTTAGATTTCCTTTGGGCTATGAAAGGCCCTGTTGCTTTTCTAGATTTAGGAGTCCAAATCCCCTTAGGGATTAGTACTCTCTGAAGAGCTCAGTGTAACTCAGAATGAAGATTCAAACTGACAGGAGGTTCTTGCACATGCGGTAATCTACGGAGCACTGACCTTTATCCCATAAAACATGGATGAGGACACTGGGTCCTCTCTGGTTGTACCCCGAACTTGGCCTAGTAGCTGGTGATACTGCCAGTTGGGGTGCTTTGTTCTAGAAGAGCAGAAATCTTCAAGTTCTTTTTGTTCTCTTCTGTCAAAAGACATTCACTAACAACCTGCATGGTGACTCACACCTGTAATCCCAGCACTTGGGAAGCTGAGACAAGAAGATTGCCATTGAGTTTGAGGCCAGCCTATGCCACATAGTGAGTTCAAGACCAGCCTGAACCATACAGTGAGACTTTGTCTCAAAAAACAAACAAAAAAGGTCATAGAGCAAACTCCTGTGTCTTTAAGAGCAAGGCTTATTCTCAAAACCAGACACAAGCGTGGTGAGTCCAGGACCC